>CABHPQ010153848.1:0-38931 GCA_902168405.1 Peromyscus aztecus
AATCATTGTACAAGATTGGGAAGAAAGACTATAAGAACTACAAGAAGTGGATTACTGCATGGAAAAGGTGTCTTCCTGTGAAAACTTAAGTCAGACAAAATTCTTGTGAAGAGGGGGAATAGTTAGGAAGTCCTATCCCTAACTAAGGAGCTATTGCCAATTAATAGCTTAGTGGATAGGGAGATTTAGTTATCTTTAGGAGTGTGTCCCTAAGAAAGGATGCTAAGTAGACCATACCTGGTATAAGGCCATAGGCATATGGGCAGCACAAATTGTACTTTACAAGTTTTTCTTTTAAAGAAGAGTATACATGATTGGATGAGTAGAGGAGGGAGGATGGATCTTAAAGGAGTTGGGGGCAACCATGATTAAAATATAGTAAAATTTATTTTAAAAATGCACAAAGAGATAATTTAAATAATTTCGGCAATTCTAAGTTGTAAGATGAATCTTAAACGGTCTTATAATAAAAAAAACCCAGAGCCAGATATTGGGGTGAAAGTTGAAAGATCAGAGAAGCAGAACAGCCAGCCACTAGCTTACCTCTATGAAATCCTCAGCCTCAAGAGAGCGAGCTCCTGTTTCCTCATGCCTTACATACCTTTCTGTGTCCTGCCATATTACTTCCTGGGATTAAATGTGTGTGTCACCACTGCCTGGTTCTTTTTCTCTCATGTAGCCCAGTGTGGCCTTGAACACACAGAGATCTAGATGGATCTTTGCCTCCTGAGTGATAGGATTAAAGGTTTGTGCCACCATTGCCTGACCTCTGTGTCTAATTTAGTGGTTGGCTCTGTCCTCTGATGCCCAGGTAAGCTTTATTGGGGTACACAAAATATTACCACACTAAGTGGACTCAATGGATTAATTAAATTTTAAAAAGAAGTAGATGTGAAAGGGGAAGGAAAAAGGATGGTAATTAGGACATGTTGGAAGGAGTCTGGAGCATAAAGATGGGGAGTACTGGGAGTAGATAGGATCAATGTATGCATGTGTAAAAATAATTAAAACATGTGTGTGTGTGTGTGTGTGTATAAATATAGTTAGTACAAGTTCTCCACTTAAAGGCATGTGCTACCACTGCCTGACCATTATGTCTAATCTAGTGGTTGGCTCTGTCCTCTGATTCACAGATAAGCTTTATTGGGGTACACAAATAAAATATCACCACATTTCCCCTTTATTTTATCTAAAATAAAAAAGTTATAACTAGTATAAGAAAAACTACATACAATAAGTACAATAACTATATACAATATATACAGACAATAAATACATCAACAATGTCTAGTCCATTTGCATTTGACAAATTCAACGAAAATACTGCATTATCTGTCTTACTTTGGTGAGTCTAAATGTACCTAATTCACTTTCTATCCTAACTTGTATTATCAACTGAAGACTATCTACGGTTCTCACTACCCACTGGTGGATGCCACTGTTTACTTTGGTTCTTTCAAGTCCACCTCCCCATGATCCGCACAGGATTAGTCGCCCTCAGCCCTGG
The DNA here is from genome assembly GCA_902168405.1 of Peromyscus aztecus. NCBI lineage: Eukaryota > Metazoa > Chordata > Mammalia > Rodentia > Cricetidae > Peromyscus > Peromyscus aztecus. Next base: position 1,508 of record CABHPQ010153848.1, read on the forward strand.
ACCTCTGTCATTCTAAACCAGATATTGATTATACTATGTCTATTAGAGTCCTCTGTGAATGATTCCTTCTTAGACTAAGTATTTATGCTTCCTGTATTAGAATTTCCCAAACTCACACTATCGATCAAGTGCCTTGGGGAGAAAGATGCACCAGACAAAAAAGAAAGCTCTCTAATTATTTACTGTCTATATGAATGTATATTATTAAGAATCAGATGTGCTTGGCATTTCTAACAGAAAATCACCATAGTTTGGCTTTGCGTTGTTTCATGTTACTAATATTCCATGCCAAGTGTCTAAAGTAAGGCACTCCATTAGAAACCAGCAGCTCAATGCTTGATGCATGATCCTAATTAGTCTTAATAATAAAAACCCAGAGTCAGATATCGGGGTAAAAGCTGAAATACCAGAGAAGTAAAGGAGCAGCCACGGTCACCTCTTACCTCTCCGACTCCTTAGACTGAAGAAAAGCTTAGCTCTCATTTCCTCCCCACCTTATTACTTCCTCTCTCTTCCCAGCCATATCACTTCCTGTCTCCTGTCTGTACAGCTCTCCAGACCTCTGTGATTATTTAGGGGCTAGCTCTACCCTCTGATCTTCAGACAAGCATTATTTGTCAGAACACAAACAAAATATCACAAAAAATGCTCACCCTTTGCCACTCCAAACTTAGCCCTGCTGTCTGAGAAGAGCAATTTAATGAAATGTCTGATTTTTGAGTTGATTTGCAAGTTAACTGTATGGCAAAGAGAAGATCAACGTGGCTGAGCCGTTCTAGCAAAGCATCAGATGAAGTTATAGGTCCTGTTCAGAAGGGGTCTCTGCCCTGTGAAGACTCTGTGCTTGATCTCTGTATTTCAGGATAATTCTTCTGTGAGGGTGCTGAGAATAGAATCCAGGTTCAAAAGAAGGAAGTAAGCACAATCTACTAGGAGAACACATTCCAATGCCCAGGGAGGAGTTGAAAGTGTTTTGGACTAAAGTGGAGCTGTAGAATGGTGAGAAGGGCTGGAGTGCTGGATAAAGTGAGCTGGAGAATGGTGTAGCTAGAACTTTCCTGCCTGGCCCACAGTCAGGACAAATCTCTGTCACCTGCCAGTCCCACAGCCGCTCAGACCCAAAAAAAGTAAACACAGAGACTTATATTGCTTACAAACTGTATGGCCGTGGCAGGCTTCTTTCTAGCTGTCCTTATAGCTTAAATTAATCCATTTCCATAAATCTATACCTTGCCACATGGCTCATGGCTTACCGGCATCTTTACAAGTTGCTTGTCCTGGTGGTGGCTGGCAGAGACTCCCTCCGCCTTCCTGTTCTTTTAATTCTCTCTGTTAGTCCCGCCTATACTTCCTGCCTAGCCACTGGCCAATCAGTGTTTTATTAGCAACACATTTGCCATACAGAACATCCCACAGCAGAATGGTGAGAAGAAGAGCTGGAGTGCTGGAGAAAGTGAGCTGGAGAATGGTGAGAAGAGCTGGATAAAGGTTTTATTGATGGAAAGGATATGGTTCATACAAAAAAGATTAATTCTAATCTTGTTACTCCAGATACCTCAGGCATTCTACAGAAGCAGCTTTGTAGAGAATGTGTTTCTGTGTCAATTGTAGAAATTTCCTGAAGAATTAGGTCAGTTGTATTCACCTGGATTATTTCATCTCTCCAAGTCTCTACATAGCTGAGGGTGGCCTTCAACTCCCATATTTCACTGGGCAGATCTTGAAATATTGAGAAGGTGCTTAACTTTACTCAAATAAATGTGAATAAATTTCTGTAATGTTATGTTCCTTTTATCAACTTGTCTAAAGCATGAAGTTTCACAGTACACATGGTAACAAGGTGTAAGAAGGCAGACATTTTGTACAGAATTTGACAATGGGAGAATACATTTTTAGAACTATACATATTAGAAATAGTATTTTAACTTGCATTCATAAAATTATAGTACTCAAAATATCCCAAAAGTCTTACAGGCATCTTTCAAATGTGAGGGTATGCATTTTTCCTCTTTATTTGGCCAGAAAACCCCCAATACAACCTAAATACCTATATGTTTATTGCTTGAATAAATCTTTTATTTACTATTTATATTCACAGATATGTAGGTTCATCAATAAATTACTATACAATATATTATAAAATGCAATCAGTTCTATCTTTATGATCTATTAAGTATTAAGTAAAATGTAAAGTCACAAATAGCATTCATATAAAGTAATTTTGCATGTAAAATTTTTTGCAAGTGTGTGTGCACATATGTATATGGAGACCAGAGTACAAGCTTATGTATCATTCCTCGGGAGCCTCCCATGTTGAAGACAGTGTCTGTTACCAACTACTGGCCTGGGGATCACCGAGTAGGTTAGGCTGAATGACCAAATAGCCGCCTGGATCCTCCTGTCTCTGCTTTCCCATCTCTAGGACTACAAGCATTTAGCATCAGACCTGATTTTGCATGCTTAAGCAGCAAATGCATTATGAATTGAGCTCCAATCCCACATATAAAAGCCCCTGGTGCATATATAAATAACTAATATAACTAGCCTTTGTGGGGAAGTGCTGTGTGTGATGGGAGCATGTTTGCACTTTTTTATGAAGGACTAGAGTTATTTCTTCATGTGCTTGGATTATATATTTAATTACTTAGTAATATAAATTGAGTATCTCAGAGACATGCTATGATCCAGTTAGACATAACAATCTATAAATGTCCATCTGTTCTCATCTGAATTGGTTTAATTTGAAACTGTTCTGAAATAGCTATGACATTTAATATATGTGATAAAAATCACCTGACTAATTGGCTCATTAAATACCTCTTAAGTTCAGCTTTGGGCTTCAAATGATCATTTGTGCATTTAATTGAGATGGAACATCAATTAATCAGCAGCTGCTAAACTTCCTTGCTGTTCAGTCTTCATTTTCCTGGGTTTCTTTCCAGCATCACCTTCTACGGTTCTCACTACCTGCTGGTGGATGCCACTGTCCACTTTGGCTCCTCCAAGTCCACCTCCCCATGATCCACATAGGATTAGTCACCCTCAGCCCTGGGCCTCTGTCATTCTAAACCAGATATTGAGATTCACGGGCCTCAATTTTGCTCTTAGAATGCTATTTCTAAGAGTTGTGAATTTAGACAAGGAAATAATTGCAGTTTTATTATATTTTTCTCATGTTTTGGACATAGGCAAGAAGCAGGGCAAGATCATAATGCTTTGTCTGAAATAGAAAGTAGATGTTTTCAGATCATGTGACAGTGACTGTACATATTTAACATCGTTTTCACATATTACAAGCTTGAAGGTAAAGGAGGAATAATATTTTGTGCTAAAGTTTGTGATTTATTGATTTAAAAAAACAGATAAAGGGGTTTGAGAAATGACTCATCGGTTAAGTGCATGTTCTACTCTTCCAGAGGATTCAAGTTTGGGTCCCATACAACACACAGCTTAATATAATTCCAGCTCCAAGGGATCTGACTTTCTCTTCTGGAAATGTGAACACCTACACTTACATATGTACACAATATACATAATTAAAATGATAACATAAATAAAAAATAAGCAGGTAAATGTATCATAAATATTTGAATAATTGCCCAGGATTTCTAGAAACATTTAAACTTTTGATATGGTTTTTATTCAATTAACTCCAGTTAATATTTACATGGATAAATGTGTGTATTAGCTTTTCTTTAAAAAAAAATGCTTTGATAATTTCATAGACGGTGTTTTGACTGTATTCAACCCTTATTCTAACTCCTACCAAATCCAACTCGATTTCCGACCCACCAAACCCATGTCCTCTCTTCTTTCTACCCATCAAGTCAAATGTGTATTGCCTATATATTCCTAGATGTGTGTTTTTCCTCTGAAGTGTGGTTGACTTACCAGAAGCTCCACTCTTAAAGAAAACTGATTCTCCCTCTCCCAGCAATGATCAGTTGTCGAAGGATTCTCAGCTACAGGGGAACTTTGTGGCCAACTTCCTTCCCCATGTTCAACTGATAAGTTGTGTTATCAGTTCTGTTATCAACTGATAAGTCCAGTTCTGTCTGGAATAAGTTTCTTCCCTGTGCTCATCCACTGCTCCGGGCTCTTCCGCTTTTTACACCTCAGTTTCTGCAGTGACCCCTGAGCTTTGGGGAGGGGATAAATAAAATACATATTGTATTTCAACAGTAGTGTGAGAAGTGTATTCAGAGGCTCAATAATACTTTGAGAATGACTATTCTTAAAAGATTCTGTGCTTATAATATTTAAAAATTCATAAATAAAAAGAGAAAAGTAGATCATGTAATGTCTTGTGCACAAATACTGTTAATGATCAGATTATCATTTCACTGCTATTTCAAGTGTCTCTAACATGTGCAAAATATGTTAGATAGATAGACCATAGCTAAATGAAAGATTATAGACAGATAGATAGATATGAAATTTTCTTGATAAAAATTGAATGGCATGTGAAATTATAATTTAAATTATAATATTTTTAAAAACATTTTATCAGTTGGCAAATTTTAAGCCAGTTCAGACAAAAAGTGTAAAACCTAATTAGAGCCGGGCGGTGGTAGCGCATGCCTTCCAGCACTTGGAAGGCAGAGGCAGGCGGATCTCTGTGAGTTTGAGACCAGCCTGGGCTAGAGTAAGTACCAGGACAAGCACCAAAACTACACAGAGAAACACTGTCTCAAAAAACCAAAACAAACAAACAAACAAAAAACTAATTAGAGATTTAAAATGAGATTAAGTTTTCAGTTGAGAGAAGAAATCTGCTGCAATTGCTTATTGACAGCATTAGCTGGTGTTGGAAAGCCACAAAAACTATAACTAAAGGAACAAACATTATCATAGTGGTAGTCTTAATAATTGTGAGAAAAAAAGTCTTGCCCCTCAATCCAAAAGGCTATTCATTTTTAGTAGCTGTCATGATGGCCATTTTCCTTTGAGCATTAACCAATGCTCAAATGGAAGATCTTTCTTACCCTGTATCCTTCTATGGTTATCACAAGAGCATCCTTCCTAGACTTATTTTATTCTTGCAATGATGGATGCTACGATGTGACTAGAATCTATCAGTCTGTTTTAACTTCCTCTTTCCACAGTCATGACAGTAAACTTTTCTTTGAATTGTATATCTCTCTAGATACTGGTAGTTCACACATGATGAACTATGCATCTTCATACTTGAAGATCTGTATGTCTGTACTACACCAAAAAAAAAAAAAAAAAAAAAAAGCCATGGCTTGACCTCTGTGGCTTTATATAGTAAGCATACTTTGTATTACTGCTTTCATTAATTTGCTCATCTACAAAAGTTTTCGGGGGGGGGGGAGTAGGGTGGGGAGTAAGGTGTATTAATCCTTTCTAAGACATGAAGAAATTTAAAGAGTAGCTGTGTAATGATTTATAAGAAGTCACAGAACGGAGTTAGCTCAAGCAGAGCCAAGCACAAAGTGCTGTGATGTCTAAAGCAGAGCATTCGCCTCTCCCTCACAACACACCTTGATCACATTAATTGTGAGAAGGGAACAGTAAGAAACTTTTGGGAAAGGACAGGCAAATATTGCCCACTGAATTTTAATACAGACGAGCTATTATTAATACTATTATGAACATATTCCAAATCTAATAGATTATGGTTAATTTGATTCAGAAAAGACATTTTACTCAATTTCTTTTAAATCATTGCAGTTATTTCCCTTTAGAAAGCTCATTAACTGAAACAAAAATAGAAGAATAAGTTGTTCCATGAAATTTGGAACATCTGCATCTAGGTGCAATTTATACGTGCCTGTCTGTTTGACTCCTAAAGGAAACAAACATTTGCCTGCTAGAAAAAAAATGTGTAGGAAAATTGACTATATTTTTGTGTAAGGCTCTATGTTTCTTCATAAGCTAAGATGTTAATTTTTGACTTTAATTAGGTCAAAACCTGAGCACTTTCAGCATCCATAACTTAACAGATGGCAGACTTAGTATCACCTCCCAGTGGTTATTCATCTTCGTCACTCCTTAGGATAAAAATGGCCCAAGAAAAAATGTTAATGTAGGCCAAGCATTCTAAGAAGCACACAAGCTCCTTTCCTTGCTTTCTGTGCTCAACTTTTTATCTATTTTGTTGTCTTTACAGTCTGATTGCCCTTCAAAATCCATTAAATCTAAATTGATATCTCCAGTATGTGAGGGCTTAATTGAAAATAAGATCTGTTCATTGGCAGACTTCCTTTTCTTTTGAGTTCTGCTCATTGTGAGCTCGATGATGAATACATGACTAGAACTGCTCTAAGGCAGCTCAGACCTTTGCACCTGTCCCAGTCTTGAACCACCTCCTGACAGCTGAAACATTCACTTGACTTTCATAGGTTTAAAACAACAGTCTTTGCTCCATAATTGGACTTCAGATTTATAATCTTTATAGGGCTACAGATCATTGGCTACACTTATTTCTTTCTTGTGATGGGGGAGGGCTCTGTTTTTTCTCTTTGTCAGTTTTGCCCTATTCAGGTTTGTTTGTTTTAATTTTAATCTTCTTTCATTTACTATTTTTAGATACCTGTTTGTTTTATAATGAGAGCAAGAAAGGATGTGGATTTGTGTGGATGGGGAATTAGGGAAGATCTGGGAAGTGTTGGGGGAGGGGAGGATATAATCAGAACGTATTGTATGAAAAAAATCTACTTTCAATTAAAAGAGAGAGGAGAGAGAGAGAGAGAGAGAGAGAGAGAGAGAGAGAGAGAGAGAGAGAGAGAGATTCTATCAACTCATATAAACTTGGGCACTTTGAGCATAGATCACAATTTGTCTCAATAGTGTTTCATTTATGGAGCTGAACAATAGTTTGGCCCATATGATTTGGACACTGAGGTATAAGATTGATGAATCTTCAGTAATTTGAGTGTGGAAGACATTTGCCAATTATACCAGAATAAGAATAAGAAACTTGGTGTGGGGCTGGAGAGATGGCTCAGAGATTAAGAGCAATGGCTGCTCTTCCAGAGGTCCTGACTTCAATTCCCAGCAACCACATGGTGGCTCACAACCATCTATAATGAGATCTGGTGCCCTCTTCTGGTGCAAGCAGAACACTCACTGTACACATAGTAAATAAATAAATCTTTTAAAAAATTTTGTTTGAAAAATTTTATACTATCTTTGGTAATATGATGTTTTTGCATTATCTTGACACAGAGGAATTTAAAATGACTGATTTAATTTCTAAAAAATAAAGGAACTTGGTATGAATCTTTCACATACTTAGTGCATGGGAATAAAATATGCCTAGTAAAATATTGAACAACAAATCCAGAGTTTTGAGGTTTTATGAATATTAGAAACTGAAAGAGTGGAAAAGATACTAATAACAGATAGGTAAGCAGTTTGAGAGTCAAGGGGTGGTAAAATATCTTATGTTGTTTTTAAGAAAATCTCAATCCTTTAATTTTTTTTCAATAAAGTCTCATGTAGTAGTTTGAATGTAATTGGCCCCCATAATTTCATAGAGAGTGGCACTATTAGGAGGTGTGGCTTTGTTGGAGGAAGTGTGTCACCATCAGAGTGGGCTTTGAGGTTTCCTATGATCAGTATACTGCCCAATGTCTCAGTCAACTTCCTGTTACCTGCAAGATGTAGGACTCTCAGCTACTCCTCCAGCACCATGTCTGCCTGCATGCCACCATGCTCCCCACCATGATGACAATGGACTGAACCTATGAAACTGTAAGTGAGCCACCCCAATTAAATGTTTTACTTTATAAAAGTTGCCATGGTTCATATATCCAAAGGATGCTCAATCATACCACAAGGACACTTGTCAAATATGTTCATAGCAGCTTTATTTGTAATAACCAGAACTTGGAAAAAAACTAGATGTTCCTCAACTGAGGAATGGATAAAGAAAATGTGGTACATTTACACAATGGAGCATTACTCAGATGTTAAAAACAAGGACATCTATAAGATGAAGCACTAAATGGTCTTATTAATTTAAGACCATTAAAAAAACCCAGAGCCTGATATTGGGGTTAAAACCAAGAGATCAAAAAAGCAGAAAGAAGCTAGACATGTTCTCACTACTTGGAGAACCTCAGCCAAAGAGACCTATTTCCTGTATACCCATGTCTATATGCCTTTCTGTTCTTCCATCTCATTTCCTCTCTCCGCCCAGCTAAATCACTTCCTCTTCCTGCCCAGCTCTGTCACTTCCTGTCTGTCTTTATGGTTAGTGCTGGGATTAAAGGTATGTACTACCATGTCTGGCTCTGTTCCCAGTGTGGCCTTGAACTGGAAGAGATACTGGATCTCTGCCCTCTGAGTGATAGGATTAAAGGCATGTGCTACCATTGCCTGACCTCTATGTTTACTATAGTGGCAGGCATTTTCCTCTGATCCTCAGATAAACTTTATTGGGGTACACAGATTTCATCACAGACATGGGGAAATCTGAAGGCAAATGGATGGAACTAGAAAAAAAAATCATCCTGAGTGAGGTAACCTAGACTGAGAAAGACAATCACGGTACATATTGACTCATAAGTGCACATTAGCTATAAAATAAAAGACAACAATGCTACAACCCACAGTCTCTGAGAAGTTATGTAACAAGGAGAGTTCATGGGGAGACACTCAGTTCTCCTTCTGAAAGGGAAATAGAAGAGATTTTGTGAGTAGACTAAGGGTAGGTGGGGATGAGAACATGAGCCATCAGGTTGTGATGGAAGGGGAGAATACTGAAAGAGAATACAGGAAGGGTGGGGCATTTAGGGGTCAGGTAAAAGCCTGGTGCAAGAGAATCTCCCAGGAATCTACAAGGAAGACCCAAGTCCCCAGCCTGAACTGATCATTTCTTGTGACCAACAACCAGGGGCCTGAGTGGGACTGCCCTAGACCCTCTGCATATATGTTACAGTTGTGTAGTTTGATCCTCTTGTGGGACTCCTAACAGTGGGAATAGGGGCTGTCTCTGACATTTTTACAGGCTTTTGGGACCCTACTCCTCATACTTTGTCACCTTGCTCAGCCTTTGTGTTACCAAGAAAGGCCATGTTTTGTTGATTCTAATGGGAGACCTGCTGTTCCTAAATGGAAATGGAGGAAGAGTGGATTGGGGGGTGGGAACAAAGAGGGGATCAGGGAAGGGACTGGGAGGAGAGGAGGGGAAACTGAGGCCAGGATGTAAAATGGATAAAATTATTTAAAATAAAAAAGAGTGCTCTTCACAGCAATAGAAACCCTAACTAAAATACCTCTGGAGTCAGATGCTGGGGTCAAAGCCTGCTAGCTCAGAGACGCAGACAAAGCACCCAGCTAACCTTCCTCCTCAGCCAAAGTCCCTGAAGCCTCCTTCTCCTATCCCATCTCAAACGAATCTCCCATGACTCAATGTCCCTCCCTTCTACTTCCTGTTTGTCTCTCTAGCCATCCTCCTGACCCCCCCTTACTCTCTCTGGTTTTTTCTTAGTCATCCTGTGTTCACTTCCTGTCAACTGGGTGCTCGCCCCACCTCTTGACCTAGGCTTGACTTTAATCCTGTTTACAATGCTAGAGCTGAGCCACATAATTGGAAACAGATTTTTCCAGTAAATAACACAATCTCAGGGTTCAGAGCATGATCAAATAATATCTTGCAACAATTGGAGTTCCTATTGAGGATTGTATGCATATGCATATATGGGTACGTGTTTGTGTGTGTGTGTGTGTGTGTGTGTGTGTGTGTGTGTATGTGAGTGTGTGTGTGTATATCTGTGTATGTGTATGTGTGTGAGTGCATGCATGTTCAGATGAGAAAAGGGTAAGTTAAGAAAACCCTCTAAAGAAAAAGGAAATATTTTTAAGGCATTGTATTTTTTTAGGTATGGAGTGAAAAAGAATAATAGTATAATAAATTTCAGAGGGAATCATATAAGCAGAGGTACTACTATTTAACACAGGGAGATCTAAAGTCTAAAATGTATTAGAATAGTTAGCCGAAAGTATTCATCAAATAGTCATGACCTCTGTGTCCTTAGGACAAAGGATGACAGTCTGTTCAAACAGAATATTTTTATAGGACACAACAACACTAAATCTCTCCTGCTCCCATCACCTGACTCCTCAACTGCACAGCACTTCATGCCAAGGAGAGATAAGGTTTCCTTTTGGTGCTCTGAAGAAATGATACCTATATTTCCCATCATGCATGAAATGCTTTAAAAGCAAATAAAACAACAAAATAAATCATCCATGCTAATTTGTGAATTCTGCCTCTCCTTGAAACAGTTTTATGGAAGTGAATCCAGATGGAACATTGTTTTCAAGGAGAAATGGGAAGGCTTCATGGGTATTCTTCAGAAACATATACAGAGACATGGGCATGGTTTTCTCTTGGTGCCCTTCTCCCTGGAAACCAGAGAAAGTCATGATTGAAAGGTCTGGGTTATAGCAGGCCTTAGTGCAGCTGTACTGGGCATCAGAGAGCTTAGTGAGAAACTGGGAGAAAATTGTGCAAGGGCAGTCATCATTCGGTAGTGATAATTCCTCTAGGCCATGGCTCCCTTAGCACTGTTATTTACCATGGGAAAGGCAGCCTAGGGAACTGATTTTGCAAGTCTTTATGTTGTTCAACTCTCAGAAGAACCTTAATAAATACCCAAGGAGAAGTTTTAAAAGCATCCAGTGCCGCAGTTAAGTAAATACACAGGGAAAATATTTTGTCTGCTCTTGAAAAATGTAGTGAGTACAGAGAAATATGTGACGATACACATATTTTTACACATTCAGCATCATCACTCCCATTTACATATTTAAGTTGGTTTAAATCATATTTCTGGTGCCTTTGAAGTCCTTTAACCCAAAAAATAAACTGTCCTTTGCTGGCCTTCTGGTTATTATGAAAATGATTCACCTGTGGGGCTTTTGCAGTTGATCATGGGTTGTTTCTAAGAAATCCTGGCCTGCAGCACACAGAGACAGACACAAGGCAAATGGGAAGAGCTGGGATTGGATGTCTTGCAGCTCATGTGGATAGTGTCACGGTGTGGGGGACGCTGAGATGAGAAGATAATCTTTTTTTTTTTTTTTCTGGAAGGCAGCTGGCAGAAATTTAGATCAATTGTTGTTCCTGGCACAGTACATGGTAACCTTGGCATTTTCATTGTCTTCTGAGCCTCAGTCACATCCTTTATAATGTGGGAGTGATAACTGCATGCCACAGATTAATTTTAAGGACTAAGTGTTCTTTCTTAATTAAAAAAATTTTTTTTCTTTCCTTTTACATACCAACCCCTGTTCCCCCTCCCTCCCCTTCTCTTGCTCCCCCTCCCCTCCCCTCATCCCATCCCTATCCCCTTCTCATGGGGGTAAGACCTCCCTTGGGTAGTCAACACAGGCTGACACACCAAGTTGGGGCCAGACCTAGCCCCTCCCCCCTACATCAAGGCTGAGTAAGGCATTGCACCATAGGGAATGGGTTCTAAAAAGCCAGTTCATGTACCCGGGATAAGTCCTGGTCCCATTGCCAGGGGACCCACAAGCGTATCAAGCCATGCAACTTTTCACATTCAGAGGGCCTAGTGTGGTCCTATGTAGGCTCTCCAGCTGTCAGTCCAGAGTCTATGAGCTCCTACTAGGTTAGGTCAGCTATCTCTGTGGTTTTTCCCATCATGATTCTGACCACCCTTCCTCCCTCTCTTCAACTGAACTCCAAGATCTTGGTCAAGTGCTTGGCTGTGGGTCTCTGCATCTGCTTCCATCATTTGGTTACAAGTTGTTGTTAAGGATTAGAAAAAGGGCTAAGCAAAGGAGATTAGATTTAAGGTTCTTGTTTAAAAAAAAAAAGAAAAAGACAATTACTAGTTTTAAATACTTTACATTGGATTGGATTGTTTTATATTGTATACAAATTATATATATTGAAATTGATATTGTTAGAAAATGCTATATGTATATTTCTAATTTTGTTCAAGATAGTGTACTTTTATCATTCATTTAACAATGTAATGCAATTTGCTGATTCTTGAATGTTATTATTACCAACTATTAGGATAAAAAGAAATGAAAGTTAGTAGTTAGACATTATAATAGAACTTGTAGTCATATTAGGTATGTTTTCAAGATTGAGCAGATATATTTTAGATAGACAGGTCATCTTCAAACCCTTCAGAGATCTACAGAATATGGCATTTAAAATGTTTTAATAACTTAGAAATTTTTTCTTTTTTGTTATGACTATGAGACATGTCAGCTCCTGGCAGTACCAATCTACTTCAGAGAAAATATGGGCAATGAAGAAACTGCATATGGAGTTAACTTTCATTGTGGCAAAAGTTAGCCACTGGACAACAAAGTATCCTCGAATCAACTGCTGAAAAACAGGACAAAACGGACAGACAGGACACGACAAAGGACTACTGATTCTTGCCAAAACAAGTGTTGTTATGGTTTTATCAAAAGGCATCTTCTGAGGCCAGGACAATATAGCATCATCCCTGAAGTGGCCTTTGCAATCCAGAAAAGGTACAGTGCCCTTTTCCTTGAAGGCAACTGAACAGGCAGTGGGCCGATGGCTTCTGATGTGCAATGGAACAGCAGCTGAAACAGTTATTCTTGAAGAGTAACTAAGCTCATGCCTCTCAATAGTAGACTGGCATTTAATACAGGGATGTGGAGAAGAACGGGATGCTGAGATGAAGCCACATATACACAGCCAAGAATGGACAGCTGAATTCAAAAACCATCAACAATTTCCAGAATTTAAAATCCTGAATCATGACAGGACACTAGTGGAATTCAGGTGTTTCTGGCACATGGACTGCTCTCACCCAATGTGAGGTTGAACTATTGACCTTGTGTACATCCTACTTCACAAATGAGTCTGTCAGATACGCTAAGCCTATAGGCTGAAGATGATGCCCCAACACTGCAGAGAAACCTCAGGTGACTGTCCAGGCAGCCGGCTGTTTCTGTCAACTCACATTTTTTTTTTTTTATGGAAGCTGCTTGCATGCACTTCCTGTTTTTATTTTTTATTAGGTAATATTATTTCATTCTTGGGTCTCTGAGGGAGTTGAAGATTAGTTAGTTATAGCTAAAGATTAGTTAGTTATAGTTGAAGATTAGTTAGGATAGAAAGTGAATTAGGTACATTTTGGACTTACCAAAATAGGATAGATAATGGAATTATTTTCTCTGAATTTGTCAAATACAAATGGACTAGACATTGTTTAGGTATTTATTACTTGTATATAGGGTATATAGTTATTGTACTTTTGTGTATAGTTTTTCTTATGTTAGTTATAACCTTTTTCCTTTTTTCTTTTTATTAAAATAGAAAAGGGGAAATAAGGTGATATTTTAATTGTACTGAAATGTGATTTTATTTGTATGTTAATAAATAAAGTTGCCTGGGGGTCAGAGCTAATAGCAAGCCATAGCAGAAACTGGGCGGTGGTGGTGCACGCCTTAATCCCAGCTCTTGGGAAGCAGAGCTAGGCGGATCTCTGTGTGTTCAAGGATACAGCCAGCCTAGAGACACATGCCTTTAATCTCAATACCAACCATAGAAGACCTGGAGGTCTGTACAGACAGGTAGTGATGAGGAGGTCATGTGGTTGGGTTTGCAGCCAATGAGAAGGCAGAATAGAAAGTCTATAAAAAAACAAACAGACAGGAAGTAGCTCTCTTGCTGAAGAGGACAGCAGCAGTGAAGGGTAAGGTTTTTAGCTCTTAGCGCTGACCTCTTGGGCTTTCATCTCTGCATTGGCTGTGTTTCTTATTTAACAAGACTGTTCATCCACATTGGATGTAGGTTCTATGATGACAATTAGGGTAGACACCAATCTCAGTGCAGGGCAAGGCTAGTTCAAGCATCCTGTCCATCATTGCTATGAGTCTTAGCTGGGGACAGTCTTGTGAGTTCCTGCAGTTGTCCCTAACTACAGATTTCTCCCCATCCCCTTAATGGTACACTCTGTCAAGTTATCTCTTTCATTGCCCTCCCCGAACTCCATCATCTAGAGCCCTCACATTCCCACCTCCCATTTCCTCCCCTCTGTTCTCCCCTGCAGTTTACCCAGGAGATCTTAACCCTTTCACTTTCCGTGTATGTTCCTCTTAGGGCCCTCCTCTTTAGCTAACTTCTCTGGGGTTGTGGATTGTAGCCTGGTTATCCTTTGATTTGTACCTAATATTTGCTTATGTGTGAGTACATACCATGTTTGTCTTTCTGGGTCAGGGTTACCTCACTCAGTATGATTTTTTTTCTAGTTCCATCCCTTTGTCTACAAATTTCATTATGACATTGTTTTTTACTGCTGTGTGATACTCTAATATGTAAATGTACTACACTTTCATTATCCATTCTTTGGTTGAAGGACATCTAGGTTGTTTCCAGGTTCTGGCTATTATGAATAATGCTGCTATGAACATAATTGAGCAAATGTCCTTTTGTATGATTGAATATCTTTTGTGTTTATGCCCAGGAGTTCTGTTGAGGTAGGTTGATTCCCAATTTTCTGAGATACTGCCATATTGATTTCCAGAGTGGCTGTACAAGTTTGCATTCCCACCAGCAATGGAGGAGTGTTCCCCTTTCTCCATATCCCCTCCAACATACACTGAGGACTAACTTTTAAACTGTAATGGATTATGCAAATAGTTGCTAGATAATCATATTGTTGTTACAATATATTGAGGATATACAAGACAATAAGTATGCCATGTTTTATATAACTTATTCTTTTTTTCTTCCACGAAAGTCTTGCTGGATAACTTTCATCAAATGATATATGTAAAGTAGAGCTGGTCCTATATGCACAAAATTGACAGTACCATCTCCACCTTATTTTACTGACCTGTGTAGGCAAAGACCATACAGGTTCAAAGGAAAAGGAAAATTTTAGACTTTTGACAAGGAGAAGGACCCCATTAGGGGAGTTTTGTATCTGAACTGACTTATTACCTTGAAGTGTTTATATTTCTTCTTTATGGTTTACATTTAAACATGACCTTTTACTGCTCCTTTACATGATAAACACTTGTGAACACTAAACATACTTTCCTAAAGGCAGCGAGTGCCTGCTATTTAATCACCTAGAAATATGACTTGACATTTGTGCTCTCTTTTGTTCCAATGACAACTTAAAATAGAATAATGACCCTCAGGTGCGGAAAGTGTATGAGATGTCAAGAAGGAATACTTACAGTTTATTTTAAAGAGGCTATTCTAGGTCTAAAGAATAATTGAAGTTTGAAGCCTCAGGCAGCCTGCTGATGAAAATATTTTATGGCATGAGCACTGTGGAAACAGCTAAGTTCTCTGAATGAGACCAGCCATGACTTTCAGAAAGGAGAAGTGTGGAGACACATTTGCGGTGTATGTACTACATCACCTTTGGTGCTATAGCCACTCTCATCTTTGGAAGAGTTCACCACATAGTCTGCCAGTTTCTTCATCAGGTCAGAAAGCAGGCGGATTCATTTTGCTCTATTCCTTCACCGGTTTTCTTATTACTATTTCCTGTGACAATAGCATGACCTTTGAGTTGAGTTTGATAATTGTGATCAAAGTCTTCCTGCAGCAGGACTCCACACTCTGACCCAGATGTTGGGAGATCATTTGTTGTTTATTTGCTCATTTGCCTTTTAGCCTCATCCATCTTGCATCCATCTGAGGAAATTCCGGTATCAGTCTCTTTTCCTCTTCCTGTACTGTCTTCTTGGCATCAATTCCTCTGATGTTTGCTTCTCATGCATTGTTCACTTTCTAAAATGGTTTGGTCACTCACTGTAGTAAATTGCATCCTAGGAAGATGCTGCTGCTACTCATGTGTCAAGAGCTTGAACCCTACACTGGTCCTTCTTCTCATTTCTGCTTGAGTTCTCATTCACTGCTTCAATCTGAAACGTTGTTTATAGGGAGATTCACTACCTCAGTGTCACCAAAAGCTTCACAGGAAGCATGGAAGAATAATGAAGGGTTGATGTAAATTAACAGTTCACCTGTGTTTTATTTTTTTTCTCTCTCTCTCCATTCACTTATGCAGTTCAGACATGAGTTTAAAAAAGCATCGTTCTACTGGATGAAATATTGATTGATCAGAACCTCAGTGATAGGGACAGTTTGGCATGTTGTTAGTCCAGACCCAAATTATTCAAAATTTCTGGAACATCTTTAGGTTCCTTCACAGTTATTTATTTATAGCTATTTACTATGCCCTCCTCTGCATGTAGCCCAACATATCTGTGACCATTGGGTAAACCTTTTCGGGATATTTAAGAAGACTTCCAGTCTCCATCAATAAAGGGTCTAGAAATGCAGTTAGATAGAATCCAAGACCTATGACAGAGCTTTCCCCACGTTGCTGAAACCTGATGTTTTCACCAGTGGTTTTGAAATGTTGATCTATGACCTTCTTTGTTCCGCTTCTATAAAAATGCCCTAAAAGTGTTACCCCATTATAATGTAGAACGTGTGGTGGCCTGACACTGGTACACATGTGAGTTCTAGAATAAACTGTCCCTTATCCCCTTTGAGGTAACAATTGTATTTTTATGTTGATAAATGTTATTATCTCTACTGATTAGAAGCATGGGAAAATTCAGAACTTTTATTAAACAAATTCTACTTTAATGTAACCTCTTCCAACTTATAAAAGCTTATGACTATTTGAAAAATTTTAAAATACTATTCTGCAGTACTGACCACATCATGAGCCTGATTTTGCCAGTGGACTACTGGGTTCTACATCTCTCATCTTTTCTACCTCATGACACTTCCCTTCCTCTTGATTTCTGGATTTGTAACTAACTGATGCTATGATACGTTTATCAAATACCTAAGACCACCCCCCCCATGTTTAATATACCCAGAGCAGAGCTTTTAGTCTTTCCATAGTTTCCTGTCTCCCAAAATGGCACCGTATGAGTTTAGTGATCAGGCTGCATCATGACTTTCTGTTCACATCACAATTCAACTCATCCATAGCTTTCAGATTTTCCAAATGTAGAAAAAAATCTTTTTATCCTGTCTTCAGGATGATTTATAATTTTTGACTCAATTTCATTCTCCTCTATGTATCAATCTAGAACAGAATAATTTCTGATTCTATATTCTCTCCCTCTTAAACCCTTTCAGCATAGAAGAAATATTTGATGACAGAAAGAAAATCAACAGAAACAAAATTAATTTACCCATAAAATCTTTCCGGAACTTTTGCTGTAATTACAATAAATGTCATATTTTTCCAGACCTTAACCCTTGCTGGTGTTTCTCCCTCATTCACTGTTCTTGAGTCACAGTACAGTCCACTTGACCATTGCTCTGTCCATCTCAGGATGATGCATTTACTTCTCCCTGGAGCACTTGAATAGTTAGGGGTTTTCCTTCCACGCTTCAGCCCAAACAGCATTCCCTGACTGTTCCTTGATTGACTGACTGATTGATTGATTGATTGATTGATTTATGAGGGTTCAGACATGGTCTTATTATGAGAGCCAGGTGTTGCGTTTACTTTCCCTGTGGAGACATGAACAAATAAAAACCAGATCAAAGAGAAACAAATGAATGTGTTGGGCTTGTTTAAATAGCACAGCTAAGGGATAGTTACAGGAACACAATTGACCCCCCACACACACACACACACAAACAGCTTTATCACTGCAGAAACAAACCCATTCCATTCTGGATGATTGCCGTGTGGAAGCTGCACCGTCCAAACCCTTTCAAAAATCAACCTTCTGCTTCCTGTATATTGGGTTATCTCCCAAGATCCCTTGTATCTGGGAGAGGAAATAATAGCTGGAATTCTAGGAGAGGCTGTCTTGATTGTCCCTAGGGGTTTCAATTGTTTCATTACCACTAGCTATCACTCTATCGGTCTGCTCTAGTTTCCATGGTTATAGGGGTGGGGTCTTGAGAAGGAAAATTTCATCACGACACCATATTGCATCCAGAATTAAAAACAACAACAATAACATCAAAACTGCCATACAACCTCAGGCTTGCCTGAAATTTGCTATGTATCCCTGTCTTTGAATTTCTGATTTTCCTGCCTTCATTAATATACTATAGCTATAATATGGTTTTACTCATTTTTTTTTACTATGTCTGGCACATAATACTTTAAAAGCATGCATATTTGAGGCAAGTGGTTTGAGTACCTATTAAAAAAAACCAAATTTCTCATGACGACATCAGTATTTTATGAAAAACCTGAAGCTCTGATGTCTGAGTCATCCTGACCTGGCTACACTGGTCAGGACCAGCATTCCTCTGCCTTTTGAACCAGCCAAACACCTGCCTTTTCTAGCATCTCCACAGTTACATTCCTGCCCTTATCTTCCTGTTACCAGGGAAATCAAGGTTCTCTCTAATAGCTTCTTTGTCTCATTAATAAGGCAGTTTACAAGGTCAATGAGAATTTTATTAGCGTCTGACAGAAAAGCAGCAGAACAGACAAGCTATCCACAGCTGGGGGGTGGGGGGATGAGGGTGGGGGGGGGAGAGGAAGAGGGAAAGGTCTGCTTTGCCCTGCTTTTCTCTATGGAGGTTAGCAAGCAGCAGCATTTCAGAAGATGTGGGTGTGGAGCAGAGCTTCAGGGAATGAGGAAGGAGGTCTAGAGTGTCAGGGACGTCATCCCGGGCTTGGGTCAACATCCCACAGAAGGAAAAATTAGACTTTCCTGAGTCAGGACGCAGATAAGTAGGCAAGCCTGTGAGCACAGACTGTAAGGGACCAAGAAGGGGCTTCTGGGAAGGAAAAGGCACATTATCTCGTCGAGGAGATAGCAATGCCCTAACATGTCTGCAGATGACAGATTTCTAAGGGATGGGGGTGGGAAGGCTCCATGCCAGGTAAAACTATTCTAAAAAGACACTTATGCCTCTCACTCTGGCTATCATACTATTTAAAAATAGAACCTAAGGAAATGGGAATTTCTCAGGAACCTCACGGTTAAAAACAGATGATGCCCTAGTCTAAGCTACTCTACTTGGTATAAAACTGGTTTTTTAGGCTGTAACTTGCCCCCAAGAAACTCCATTTTCCAAGTAGTTGTTGATTTCACTCCAAGAAAGGTTGACTGGCTCCTGGGTGGACTCAGAAACTGCACTATCTGCCAGTCACCATCCATACATCACAAGCTAATAAGACGTATTCCTAGGAACAGCAAAGGAGCCAGACTACTAGTTTACTGGGAGAGACTTGAAACTATGGAGAACGTTAAAATCCTATCAGAGAAAGCAAGCCCAACAACTTGTTGCACACATAAGACAGAGGAAAGGGGTAATTCCCTTGTTTGCCCTCCCACAATATAGTAGAAACCTAACACTGTGATGGCATAGTCCCATACCAATGTACTATTTGATGCCTGATGTATGGGGCAAGGATGAGATTTGCATCTGCCTCAGTGTTCACACAGCCTACTCAACTGCCTGTCTGTCTGCTTGTTTAATGGTCTGGACGTGAACCTGACCCATTTCCTGTTCTGGACCTGGCTCAGCCCTGATACCTTGAATTCCACATGCCTGTCCTCGAACCTGATACCAACAGTTTCTAGCAGCAGCCTCCTCCTGATGCCAATCTGGCTTTTGACCTGAAGTCTACAGACTTCTTCTCAGGTCACTTCTAAAGCCTTTTGAGCCCTGCCACAGTCTCCTTAACGTATATTCATGTGTGTGTGTTTGTGTGATGAGTGCTCAATTAGTAAATAAGACAGAGATAAAAGAATCTGCATTCACCTCAACCAAGCTACTATGACGGGTGGACTTTATGACGAATTGCCATCATTAAACCTGCTAAACCTTGTGATTTTTGTGGCGAAATTCTGACACCATGGAAAGAAAGTGTGTGTTTGTTGATTTAGGGAGTATCTGGATAAGGGAGTCAGGTATGCTGAGACAAGGGAAACGTGTCTCAGAGAAGAGATGTCCCATGGTTCTGACAACTTGTCAGACCACTGTACAGGGTGAGAGACTAAAGACCAGGCAATGGCAGACTAGAGCTGGTGGTGGACAGGGCCACCATGCACAGGAAGTTCATATCCTTCATCTTTTTTTTAAACTTCAGTCACTTCAGGAACCCCCCCCAAAAAGAAGACTTGAGGGGTCACTAGATCTCTTTGTCCCCCATCCCACTGTCGTTATATTGAATAGATAAATTTGCCTTTTCTACTTTCTACTATTAAATTGGCTATTTAATTGGCTTATTGTGGATTGATGGCCAAACCTGGAAAAAGAAATCAGTATTTGTTGACAAAGTAATGCATGTAGACTTGTGGAAGAGAAGTCCACCAATGCAGAACTCACTTCTCTGCCATCCCTGTTCCCCTAGAATTCACAATAGCATGAACAGCAATCACTTAGCATGGCGGAAGTTCTCACCTTCAGTTTTTAATAGAGGACTGCAATTCTATGAACTATGGTATCCTGGAGAAATTTACGAGCATACCTGGGAGTTACTCCTGTTCCACACTTGCTGGTTCCTATTCTTTCCATCCATTGCCTAATCCACATTTGTGAGCAGCCGATCTCCGAGAAGAGTGCTTGCAACAGTGCTCCAATCTCTAAGTGAGGCAGACTTCTTCATCTGCCGTCTTTGGAACCTTGCTCATCTCCGACATCACATCTGACAGCTGTTCTGGAAATATTGAATATTTTGAACATGGGGAGGGGTACCCATGCTGCTGAGCCATATTTTTACAAAATAAGAAGGTTCCGAGCTTTCTTGGATTAAACATTACAGTAATCTTACTCTAGTAGACTGAAAATTTTTCCAAGAACCTGACTGTCTCTGTGTTTTATATGTTCCTGGCCACCTCTCTTAGGATGCAAGCCTGAATGAATGAGGCTTTTAGTGGGGCACAAACTTAATGACTGTTTCCTACTTTATTAAGACTAGTCTTTGCTTCTGATAACTGAAAGTTCTATGTGTTTCAATACACCAGTCTTAGGAGAATCTTTTCCCACCCAGTATATACTTAGATATCTGAGAAACATCTCTCCCCCATTTCTTGGATATGACTACCACTGAGAATCCCACAGCTGTTTACATTTTGTTTTAGTGAGAAAACAAACAGACACACCAGCGGAAAGCACAGAAAATGCTAGAATTCAAGCATAAAGAGCTGGCCTCAACTGCCATCCACTGTACTTCTCCACAGGCAAAACAGTCCATATGGTTTGGCTCCAGGTGGGGAGGTAATGGTGTGGAGTGCAGATTAGGGCATGGCAAACCCATCATGGACTAGACAATTTCCAGCAATGCCCACCCCCCCCCACATACACATATACACACATACCACCTCCGGTGATGCCAATAAATTTCCTACACAGATGAAGGAGGGAACAGAAATATGAGGCCAAGAGCTAAGAATCAGTGAGTCATTTGCTCTTTGAGGGGGATATTTTTAAAATCTTTCCATGTAGGCCGGGTGTGATGGCACACGCCTTTAATCCCACCACACAGGAGACAGAGGCAGGTGAATCTCTGAGTTCAAGGCCAGCCTGGTCTACAGAGGAAGTTCCAGAGCAGCCAAGTCACACAGAGAAACCCTGTCTCAAAAACAAGATAACAACAACAAAAATCTGTACATAGAACAAACTTCACAGAAACAAACAAACAAACAAACAAAATCCCATTTGGTAAATTAGCCATAGATAACGACCAAAGAAAGGATGCTAGATTCTGTGCAGTCTAGAGACAGCCTGCGCTGCCTTTTATAGCCTTCCAGGAGCCAACTCAGGCTCTGAGTTGTGCAGTGAGCCAGTGCTTGAGCATTACAGAAGCACCAGGAGAGTCTTCAGAAGAGATTCAGAGCTAGATGGAAGAGATGGAATTAGTAGAAATCCTCCTCATAGGGAAATTAGTAGAAAAGGAACGGCCTGATATAACAAGATTTCAATCAAAGAGAATAAAAAGCCTAAGGGGAAACTGCAGACAGGCTGAAGACTGTCATCTCACATCACAGTACTGGCTTATGAAGAGGGGTCGGGAGGGATGATAAATGAAGAGAAAGCAAAGACCTTGCTAAGAACAACCAACTCTTAACAATGAGCTCATGCAAATTAGTTTTGCAATATTTAAATTTACTGCATGGTTTAAGGACAAAGAGACGCATGAATTAAAGTCTCCTAATGTATTTTTAACAATATGCAACAGCACTGAAAGATAACATTTCATGACAGTGATTCAGGAATATGAGAAAACGTTTTGCACATTGAGTATGCATGTGTTTAAGTGATGCAGTCATAGGAAAACTTGTTGTAATTAAACCAAACGGCCACCAGGGGGAGGAAGGGAACAAATTTCAAAGCCCGGTGTCCAGGCACCTCTCCAACTCTAGGAACATTGGATTCCAGAGGAAATGGCTCACTTTTTTATTTTATATTTTAAATGTTCTTCTTCAGCTGGTGGATCGTTGGCACCCTGCATTTCCCTGTGGGTTTGTTTTTTTTTCTTTTCAAATGTATGTTCTCTGGTGTCTCGACAGTTTTCCTATGTTGTAAATCCATCCTGTGGTTGAGTTGCAAAGTCACATTCGAGCGAGATTCAGCATGGATACATTTTCATACAAGATTTCTAAAACATTGCACATTCATTTACAGGAGAGCCTCTCCCAGTACCACGCTGACGGTAGCTCCCTGAGCACCACAACTAAGAAAGGGGACAAAATTAGGAGAGGAGGGGACTCACTTCTTAGGGAAGCTTTAGCGACTCTTTTAATGACTCAGAAAGAAACTGGAAAAGCAGGCGGGTCAGCACAATAGAATGTAATTAGCAAATGCAATTAGCATCAGCATATAAATCCCTCCCCCTTGACATTCTCCTTTGTATTGCCAAGGCAACCCAGGCAGCCCCCTCCTTTCCCACTCTCTCCCCTTTTCAGCCGCTGACTGCACCCTCCTTGGAACCGGTATTAACCAGGTTGCACCTGTATGAACTTGGGTGGGCGTGGAGAAGGAGTAAACCAGGGCAATGAGGTAAATGTGCAGAGATTGCAGATGGGGCAGCGCAGCTGTTATTTTTATAATTGGATGGTTCACACACTTTTTGGGATAACAACCTTCATGCCAGTGTGGGAAAACCTTATTTTTTTTTCTTGTGACCAAGAAAAAATTGCAAGTTGACGTAAAATAGGTTTTCTTCCGTTCAGCCAGTACAGCAGCTTGCAAATAAACAGATGCATACTCGGCCCAAGCTCTCTGTCACATGCTCTCAGTGAACGAGTCTAAATCGTCATTAGAGGTATTGTGTTATGAAGCAAACAATATTCCAACTCATTTTTAGTGTTTCCAGTATCCAGAAAAGGAGGGAAGGAGTGCACGCCCGCGCATGTCCTTTTCATCTCCCTCTCCCTGTTCTAATTCTTCCTGTGCCCCCCTCAACCCCAAGCTCCTTTCCTAATTCATGACCTCTTCCTCTATAATTATTGTTACACTCCCCCCAACACACAGAGTAGTAACACCCAGATGAGAAGTGAGGATGAAAGATGACTCCTTTTTTAATTCAGTTTATTTTTAGTTATATATGTGGGTTTGTTCATGTGAGTGAGTCCCCATGGAGGCCAGAGGACTCACATCCTGTGGAGCTGGAGTTACAGGCAGTGGTAGCCCCCTGATGTGTGTGCTGGGAACTGATCTCAGGTCCTCTGCAGGAGCATCATGGACTTCTAAATACTGAGCTATCTCTCCAGACCTTTTAATATTTTGTAATAGTTTCTATTTTATTAGTCAAAAGTTCAATACTGTCTCACAGTGCCTTTCTAAGATGTCAGTGGATTTTTCTTTCTCCATTTTACATACAACCAGGGTGAGCTGAGGTGCTGGCTCCCCTGGAAAAGTGTTTGACACACAACGTGACAACATGAGAGCCTGAGTTCAGTATCCCGCCCAGGGGAAAGGGAAGATGTGTTAATACCAAAGATGTGAGGAAAAAGGCCACTCACCCAAATCATCTTGACCAAATTAATTCTAGCAAGAAATTAATTACAGCAATTACTTTTTTATTCAGAGGCCACCTCCCCCTAAGGTGGGGTTCAAGGGATCAGCATTGGAGATGAGGAAGACAATGTTTTTATAGCTCAGAGGTAAGGGATTTCCAAATGGGGATTTGGTGAGAAATAGGTGGGGTTATAGAAGCTGAACATAAGCATAATAAGTTAGTCATAACGACCTCCTGAAACAAAGACATGGTAGAAAGGTAGTCATAATGAGGCAGTTAGAGGTGCTTATAATAACCTCTTGAAATAAAGGCGTGGTTTCCATACCCTGAAACAGGCAGTACAGAGCGATTTGTAGTTAAGGTTACAGGTGTGGCGTGACCCAGTCCTTGAGAAAGAGAAGAAACCCTTCCACCAACCTCCAGGAATAGGAATTTTTGCCTTGAACTGTATTCAGACTGTAAACACCAAAATAAAAAGAAATGCAAGTTTGTACATCTTATGTAGGTAAAGAACTTGGTTTTACATCTCAGCTGATCAGTTGAGCACCTAACCATGAGCAGGCAGATTCTGAAGGAAGGAAATTTGACCTGAGAAGAAGGCGACTTCTCCGCATCTCTATCTAAAGTTACATCACTGTGACGGAGAAGAGCAGGAACAGTTTAAGGGAAGGAAAATTCATTCGGCTAGTGGTTATAAAGATTTTAGTCCCCTGTCCCTGGAACCTGTTACCTGCCCATGCTAACAGAGAAATCTGGTTCTCAAAAGAACTCTTTGAAATATTTGTGTTGCATTCTTTTTAGGCAGCGAATCAGAGAAATGGATACAATCAGTCTGATATTATTTATGGGAATAAATCTTCATGTTACCCTTCTGCCTCTCACTCTTGAGGCACTAAGTCTCTCACTTCAGAGCACACAGGAGTCAGAGAGAGGAGAAGCAGAGGACAGGATTTATCTTCCCTGGGCAGATCCTTGAGTGCCTGACTTCCTCTAACTCAGCCCCACCTTCTTACCACTATTTCCTTGTACCAAAATCATATCACAAATCTAGCAAGTAGTAAATCTACCAACCAGGTGAGAGCTCTTGGCTTTCAATTATTTCCCAAAACCTGAGAATTAAGCCACAGGACTCTCTCTCTCTCTGTCTCTCTCTGTCTCTCTCTCTGTCTCTCTCTGTCTGTCTCTCTCTCTCTCTCTCTCTCTCTCTGCGCATGCACACACATGCACACACGCATGCATGCACACAGAGAGCCGTCTTTTTGCATGCATTGTCAGGAAGTTTGAACTTGCCTACGAGGAGAATATTGCTAACAAATGGAATGAAATGGGTATGGAACTATGGACTTTCCTTTTAATTAGTAAAAATGATTTTGATCACACCTAAAAGAAAATACTCACTCAAAAGTCTCAAAAATTAAGAAAATGTTATTTCATATTATAAAGCCCTAGGAGATAAGTCATTCAGTGTGAGCAGAAATCAGTGGTGTCATCAGAGAGGCAATGTGGAATGGCACCTTTCTCACCCTTCGCTAGTGCCCAGGTTAAAGTTTTATAATAAAGAAAAGTGTAACACTTATTCACCTGATATTTATATGATCCAAGAGCCTTCAGAATGAAGACCCACAGACCCAGGTTAAACAGGCTTTGTGCCTAGTGATGAAGTGTGGACAGCCATATAGAAATGCTATTGTACAAGGAAGGAGACAAGATTGAACATTACTGACTGAAAGGGAGAATTCAGAAGTCCTTTCAGCTTTGACTCCTCTCAGGCTTTCTACATGGCTGAGCTTATTCTAGAATGACCTACTGTCAGATGAGATAGGTCTGAAAAATTCTTTATGGGCAGAATTTACTCAGAAACGTGGAGAAAGATTAGGGCAATGTGGGGGAATGTTCCTAGACTTTATGCAGGGCTTCAAGGGAAAGGAAGCACACTAGTTTCTACGCTTCCTGTAGGGCAAAGAGAATTCTAAATACTTCGACCATCTTAGAGAACAAAAGGAGTCAGGAGACAGGAAGAGATTCTTTCTGAGGCCATTCCAATGTCCTTCACAGAACTCAGCATGCCAGAGTGTCTATCTTTGGAGTTATCACTTTCTGAGCCCAGGATAATTAAAGGCAGAGTTCCTCATTGCCATACTCTTCTGCCAACTCCACATTGTTGGCCTAGTTCCTTGGCTTTGTCCCCTATGAACACAGCATGATCTTGTGTTTCCAAGAATCACACCCTCAAGTGTCCCAGAGGAAGGGCAGATGGCAGTATAGAAGAGTGCATCAGCCTCTTCTGAACAGCCAGACCTCTTCCTGGACTTCATGGCAGCGGACTTGGCCCCCACCTCCCAGAATCACTGGCCAGGAGAATGTCACTGCCTCGAGTGGGATAGAATAACCAAGACCTACCCCTGATTTATCTTGAGGTAATACACACATCTATAAGACAGAAAGTTTCTGTCAGCAAGGAAGAAGCAGTAAGTCTCAGGTGGTGTTACTTGGACAGGGAGTGAGCATGCTCAAGAGACAACCTAAGAAATTAATTGTAAATTATCTTCTCTGTCCTTACCCATGGACCATAAGTGAGGTCTTGATAGACTTATTTCATTTCTTATGGGCCTTCTGAGAAAGAATGTGGTAATTAAGAAGCCAGAGTGCTAAGGGAAATGGGGACAACTGGAAACTGCAATGTCATAGCAGCTATACTTACATCCACAAGGGAGTAAGACCCTGGAGCCAGGAGAAAGGGCCCCAGTGTTTCTCACAGCTTATGATCCTCTAGTGATGAAGTCTTTCTCTGCAAAATGGGCAGAAGGGGATACCTTCCAACCCTGACGGTGGAATCAAAGCTTCTTACCATGGGCAGGTCACACCATCTTTCTAGCCCACACCTTCTTTCCAGTGTAAAGGTAAATGGAATCCTCCCAATTATCTGAGCGTGACTTCATATTCACTATGCTATCACTGTCTGTGAGTAACACAGGAAGAAGAGGGAAACAACTCACGCTAATGTACGGAACCTAAAGTATAAAAACACCTCACACACAAAAATGCCCAAATTACTTTCTTCCAAGAAAGCATAAGAGCCAGCAAGATTGCTAAGTAGCTAGTGTTAGCTGCATAAGAGTGATGACCTGATTCTGATCCTAACAACCAACATGGGAAAAGAAAGAATGACCTGTAGCAAACTGCCCTCTGATTTCCTCACATGTGCTGCAGCACACCTGTTCCCATGAACACACACACACACAGAGACACACACAACAATAGTACATAAAATGCAAGAACCATTTCATTTTAGAAATGATGGAGGAATTATTTTAAAGCATTACAAGTCACAAATGCTATGAATTTATAATAATTCTGACACTGACTGACTGAAAGTGTTGCTTTACAAATCTAACAGTAGTGATGATGTGCTTTGGGAAGTTTGAAACAATTGTGATGCTTGCTTTTCCCAAGAGAGGATCATCCTGTTGTTCTATGTAACCAAATTGTAAAACATCCCTTTTGAAATGCAGTGGTTAATTAAAACCAAAGTCATAAACCTCCACGCTTCAAGAAGAAAGAAAACATGACAGCCAGTGAGAAGAACCATGCCAAGATCCAAGTTCAGATCATCAGCAGTGCGTTCAGTGGCATTCATTTTACAAATCGCTACAGCAGGAAATTTGCTGTGGCCAAGACCAGGCTGCAGTGAGTCATTTTAAATAGCAGACATTTTTATTCTTCTGTTCAAAAGAGCCAATTAGAAATTTGCTGAGATGATCTGAGATGTTGCCCCAATCACTCTCTAGGCTGGTTCTATCAATTCTTTGAACTACTTTCTCTCTCTCTCTCTCTCTCTCTCTCTCTCTCTCTCTCTCTCTCTCTCTCTCTCTCTCCCTCTCTATAATCTATCTATCTATCTATCTATCTATCTATCTATCTATCTAGATACTAGGAATACTTCATTCTGGGCACACATTTATACATTAGAGACAGAGCTGTAAACAGGGCCTTAGGTTTACAGAAAATTATCTACTCATATTCATCTTTTACATATTAAATGGAATAATTTAGAAGAAAAGAAGTATAATGCTTAGTGTGCTAAAGACATAACCATGAAGTGAATGTTCTGCTTCCTATAATCAGTTCCGGTTGTAAAACTTTTGCCATTTTTCCTTTCTTCACTGTCTATAGACTCTCCCAGCTCTGACAGTGTGGAATTTCAGACATCCTTTCACAAAGAGAAGACTTTTTCAACTACGTTAATGAATTTTCCTTTTTATCTCAATAACTACAGTGATCACAGTTTGAGATAAGCAAGGACTCAGGTACATTCTTGGGAATGGTTCAGCTGAGGACTTCTAAGTCAATTGACCCAACCATGGTGCCTCTCAAGATAATCTTAAGTCCCCATAAAACATGCTATTCTGATATTGTAAGTAAGCCCTAGTATGCTAAAGTTTAAGGAACTAGGTTTACTTCAAAAATTCACAGCTAAACTCACGGTGAAAGTACAACACAGTATAACTACATTAATGCAATACTTTTAACTAACTTGAAAATTATTATCATAGCAGTACTTGCCTTACTTAGTACGAATAGGCAATGTGGCAGATGTCCTAAAATGCATGAATTCTTTTAGATATTGTAAAGTTGGATATTAGCACATTAGCACACTCAAAACAGAGCAGTAACAACAAAGATAAAATAATTTTACCTTTGTTTTTCTAAGAAAATATTATCAAGATTTTTCATCTTAAAATGAGAGATCTCACACATGGCCGGTGAGAATGCCTTTCTTTATAGTAGCAAGTTGCTCTTTGTAAATTCAGCTGTAGGAACAATAGCATCCCAGAGGTCCTGATTATCTCCCCAGGTGCTGTGGGGCTTAATGACGTCATAAAATCAGATGCCTACGGACATTATAGAATGTCAGCAGAGAATGGAAACTGAACAGGACTAAGTGAACATCTGTCTATAGATAAGTCAAAATGGGATTCTACCTTTCCACAATCTATTTAAAGACTCTAGGGGACAGAGAATAAATAATAGCCTTGGGCCGTGAGACAAGAAACAGGCTACATAACAAGTGTGTCTCTCTATTCTCAAGTAGAATAAGCCACGCTTTTCAACCTGATGTTTGTCTCACAGGGTCTTCAGTAACTTCCTAGTTCTCATGTCTTACTGAGAAATCTATTTGACTTTAAAATTCATTTTAAATATCTGCAAGGTGTCATTCACCCTTTTCCAGTTAGCATTTTTCCTTAGTGGTAGAACTCAGAGAGAATACAACAGAAACGGATGCCCAAAATGTATGAATGTATTAAAATAAAATGTATTAGAGCATAATAACTAGAGTTTTTCATTAGGAGATAATTTGTTGCCTAGTCATTTGAGTCACAATGATAACATAATTCCTTAGATTCTCTTGTGTTCTTCATGAAGTAATAGGCATCATCTTTATGGGCCTGTGGACTGCACTGGAGCAGGAAATAGGCTATTTAAGATCAACATGTATGTGATATTTAGAAACTGAATGAAGCAATAAACAAAATATGAAACTATCATAAATCACTGCTTTACACTTTATTATCTCAAATAAATCAGATGGCAACCATTTCATGTGCAAACCAAATGTGTTGGTAGCTTCTGAACTGATGCTGGATGTTCATCCACAAGAAGCCCGTTAAAATTGTTCCCTCTGTCCACGCAGTAGCAATTGCATATTCGATGGGACTCATTTAATAGCTGCTGCTTTTGGTACACCACTTGTTTCAGACAGCTCCCCATCAATTTTGAGGAAGAAAAAGAACAAAATTAGAACTGAGCTGTTATGCCATTGACAAAATAATAAGTAGGAACCCAATAAAATATGCTGAAATCACAGAGGCATGAGCTATCCAGTACAGGATTCAGTTTGCTGCCTCACAATGTAACCCAGTGCAATATTTCAAAGATTAAACATAGACTAGAGAAGTGACATGGACATATTTCAACTATCTTTTTTCTAAATAATTCTTTAACATTGTTTATTTTCTCAATGGTCAAATAAAAGAAAAAGAGCTAATATATTATGGCACACCCAAGTGGGTGAGTATAAATCCATTAGAGTAGATACTGAAGTAGGCTGCTTTAGGACTAATGCAACAGCATTTCAAGTGGCTGGGATTTGTCTGGTTCACAGCAGAGCCCTTCCCCAGTACTTACTCCCCAGCAAAGAGTAAACTCTCCACTGGTTCATGCTTCAGTTAGGGGAAACTCTAAGGGGTCATGACAGCACATCCCAATACATCAGATAAATCTGCCCACCTGCTCTCTCTGTTTATCCCGCTCCACAAAACAGGGCCTCTGTCTGTGTCTGTCTGTCTATCTCTGTTTCTCTTCCTCTCTTTCTCTCTCTCTTTACTTCCTCCTTTCTCCCTCTAACTCCTCTCTGAAGAGCATTACCCAATGCATGACTCTCTATAAATGTCTGCCTCACATTCAGCCTCCTCAAGTGCCTGACCTTGACATTGGCATCCACCTTAATTAATTATATCAAGACTGCACACATTATAACTGGAAATTGGAAACGCTATGCATTTTTTCACTACTTTGTCATCATTTTATTAAAACTTTGCCCATTTGTCTTAAATTTCCTCCAAAGCTTTCCCTTTATTTCCAACTACATTGTTGATCAAATTCTGATCACATCAGGAGTACAGGAAACTGAGTATTTTTTCCTAGATGATAAAAATCATGATTTAATAAGGACAACAGAATTTGAAAGGTCACTGAATCCAATTCGAGTTCTAGTTTCAAAAGCCAATAGACTATGAAAATTCTATTCAGTCCTCCAAATTAGCATTAGTCATCCCAACTCAATGACATCTCTGCCTGACAGTACACTCAGATTTATGTTCCCAGACCTTGAGCCACTAGAAGATTAAGTTTAGAAGAAATAAAGATTTATATCAGGAATATTGTCTAATTTTAATTACATACAAATAATATGTATTTTTCTGCTGCATATAAGCATGAATAAGACAAATAGTTTCACTGGATATTGGTCAGATGGAGGCTGAGTTGATCTGAAGGGTCCAAACTTGTATAAGTCACATGTTGTGTGCCAGAGTGGACGTGACTGTATAGCTGGGCTCTGTGAGGTCCTTCTTCTTTCCCTAGTAGACTTCAGGTTTGCATCAGAAAATTTCCTTAGCACAGAAGCTCAGGCTTGCCCATACTTTGATAACTAAACATAGAATTAGAATAGTTTTACTTTTGTCAATACCATCAATAAAAATTGTCACAGGTCACCAAAATTTAAAAGGAGATCTAAGAGACTCCACCTATTCTAAAGAGTGCCAAAGCATGTGGGGCTGTACTTAATTTGGACAAGAATATTACATATTTAGGAAAATACGTTTTTATTTTAGCAACTTATATCAACCTTGGTTGTGAAGCTAAAATGGGTTGTTGAGTGAGATTTTTTTAAAACAAGATAATTATTTCTCTGTTTAATATCATTTATGCAAAGACATTTTAAGCTCAGAATCACATTATAGATGAATGCAGACATTAAAAGAAAGTAATATATCTAAGTGACTAATTAAACTATTGGGCTCTTTAGAAATCTCTTATTTATTAATGAAAATATCAATTTTATGTTCAACATGCTAAAAACCATAAATTAAGAGTTACTAATTTGTAACGTGATTTAGTAAAATAATCTGTTATAAACTATGCAATTGAAACTAAATTACATCTGAAATTTTTTAAGTTAAAAGTCACTGTTTCTTTAGGTAAATTTTGTTAAGGTTTCATGGGTGCAGCTTCTGTATCATATATCCAAGATACTATCTTATATCAGACATACTGGTTCTCTAGCTCTTTCAACCTCTTTCCTTCTGTAAAGTTCTCTGAACATTTAAGTTGACATGTAAACATGGATGAAGAAATCTCACAGAACCCTATGCCTACATGACAAACTGTCTGCAATTAATGGCTGCTGTGAAAGGGAGACTCAATCTTCTCTAAGAAGGATCTCTGTGACAGATAATCCAGTCCCAATTGGTCAGCCTTAAACATGTAAGTGGGCTGGGGACATAGAG
This sequence comes from Peromyscus aztecus, assembly GCA_902168405.1. Lineage (NCBI taxonomy): Eukaryota > Metazoa > Chordata > Mammalia > Rodentia > Cricetidae > Peromyscus > Peromyscus aztecus. Next base: position 33,492 of record CABHPQ010153848.1, read on the forward strand.
TGGAAAAAGGGGAAGGAGAAATAAACACGAGTGTCCATCACTGTCTCTGTTTCTTGAAGAAGATTGGAAGAGGAATATTTTCCTTTACAAGTTTCATTGCTAGGAGTCTTAGCTGGGATCACTCTTGTGGATCCCTGGGAATTTACCTTGTAGCAGGTTTCCACCCGACCCTGAAGTGTTCCTCCCATTCCAGTATTTTCAGTACTCTCCCCCTCATTTTACCCCCCAACCCGATCCTCAATTCCCATCTCCACCCCCCATCCTCAGGTGACCAGGAGATCTGTTCTGTTTCCCCTTCCCAGTGGGATCCATGAGTCCTCCGCCCCCCAACCTTGGGGCCTAAGTAGCCTGAACATGTCATCTCCTGTGATCAGATTGGTAATTACCTCAATTGTCATCAGAGAGCCGTCATCCAGTAACTGATGGAAACAGATGCAGAGACCCACAGCCAAACTAAGAGGGAGAAAGGATTGTAGCAGCCAGAGGGGGTCAGGGACATCACAAGAAAATCCACCCACAGAAAAAAGTAACATGGCTCATAGGAACTCATAGAGTCTGAACCAACAACTCGGGAACCTGCGTGGGACCCACCTAGGCTCTTGATATATATGTGACAGTTGTGTAGCTTAGTCTACTTGTGGGACTACTAACAATGGGTGCAGGGGCTGTCCCTATTGCTTTGGCTGGCTCCTGGGAACCGATTCCTCATACTGGATTGGTTTTCCTAGCCTTAATACAAGGGGAGGTGCTTAGTCTTACTGCAATTTGATATGCCATGTTTTGTTGATAACCATAGAAAGCCTGTCTCTTTCTGAACAGAAACAGAGGAGAAGTGGATCGGAGGCAGGGGGAGGGGGGTGAGGGAATGGGAGAAGAGGAGAGAGGGGAAACTTCAGTCAAGATGTAAAGTAAATACATTAAATAACATTTTCATTGCTTTTATTTGTTTGTTTGTTTTCATATGCCATGGTGCAGATGTCAAGGTCAGAGGAAACTTCCAGTATTCAAAGCTACAACATTAAGTCAACTCAGTGTGTATATGTGTGTGTGTGTAGGGGGTGTGGTGTAAAAATAATAATTATATAATATAATTAGAACGAGAACTTGGGATGGAGGACACAGTGAGTTAGGACAAGGAGAGGGAGTTGAAAATATATAAGCCACAGGGTCTGTTTACCTGGACAAGGGTGTGCCAAACTTGACTAGCCACAGTGATGCAAGCATTTATTGAGAATATTCCCATAAGAACAATTAAAGAGTCATACACATGCCTTAAAACAATCTTTTATAAATGTTGCCTTGTACAAGGACTAAGAAAAGGCTGGACTGTCAAAATAATTGGGAAGTCTGTGACATTTCTCTTATAAACTGACCTTTCTTCAGTAGAAAAGGCAGGAGAAAATGCAATGATGGTACATCAGAGAAATGCCAAGTGTTCTCTTCCCTGGAAGCCTTGGAGCCATTTGTCTGTCTTCGGTTTGGAAAAGGAGATGATCTGAATGGAGTTAAAGACTGGGGCTCAGTTTTGACAGGAATGTGCATCCAAGAGACTGAGTGAGTCATGATCAAAATGAAGGTGAAGTGCCTGGCAGGGTATGAGATTTGCATGATCTGCAACCAGGGGGTGGAAAGGTTGAATAGTTGATGCAAAGTACAGGTACGTTCTGAACACATTTCCCTCAGATGTAGCCCACTCAGTGAAACAGCTAATCTCTAAGATGTGGGATGGAAACACTGGGGTTTGAGAACAGACCTCTCATGCCTTTATCAAGTTTTATATGTATTAAACCACAGTCTCTGTTTTTTGGTAGAAATCAATTTAATGTTGGAACTTAATCTCTTATGTGTTGCAGTGCCAGTGATGTTGTCTTTTAAACAGAGACTTAAAAGAACTGACTGTAGCAGCCACCCATCAATTCTGTTCCTGACTTACTGGAGTAGAGGAAGACGCCCTCAGCAGGCTTTTTTCCCCCTCCTTCTCTTTTCAATGTATTCTTTCAATTTCTAGATGTCTGACTTGCCACATTCTGTATTTGCTTGAATACAGTTATTTTTCCTTCTTTCTTTTTTTTTTTTTTTTGTTTCTTTATAATAGTGAAGAGACAGAACTAAGAGGAAGTAAGAAGATAAGTTTCTTGTAAGAGCAACATTCTGTTTGATTACTTATGGATAGGCTTGTTTATAGGAAAATAGACTTTAATGAGAAAGAAAAAAATCCATATTTAGTTATTAAACAGCCTAAAGAACATTTAGTAGCTAATCCTTTAAATTATCTGTGATGCTTTAGATAATTGAAACAAAAATATTGGTATAGCTGTTACATAAAATTGTTTTTTAAAACTGAAAGCTTTTCTTTGATTTATATATTTGTAAATTGTTAAGAGCTAGTGTTTCTCAATTTCCCACTTTATATTTTTCTTCTTAAATTATTACAAAAACAAACCCCGCAGAACCTAGAGCATTTGAATGGCATATGCCAAGTTTAAGGATGGGTATCTCCATTTCAGTTAAGCACCATAAAAGAATTACATGAGTATATTGAAACTACTTTGAGCCTACAAGTATGTGTTATCCCAAGTTATTAAAGGCCTTATCCTGTACTTCTCATAAAACAAAAACACAGTTTGACTACAGACTCCCAGGCTATCAGATTTGGTTGGCATCTCACATTGTCTCTAACACTCTGTGTGTGACAAAGCTCGGCTGAGCAGGACTCCTCACCTAACACAGGAGTTGAATCAGTGAGAAGTTCTGCCAACTGTTGACCATGTCCACTGTATTCACCCTCACAAACATTTCCTTCTTGTCTCCAGATAGCACAGATGGTACTGTCCCAAGGAGTAAAAGAAAAAAAAAATTATGGAACAGAACAGATTTTATTTTGTATTTGCTGTGCTGAAAATTCAAAACCAAGTTTTTGTGAAGGCCTACTTACCTCTATTTGCCTCCCTGCCTTCCTGTTCTGATCCTTCATACCTTAATTAATCATGCGTTTGAGCGTCTCAGGGCTGGATGCTATAGTTTGAGAGCTGAGGTTTGGTGTCAGGAGGAAGAGGGAAACCAGCAGAAAGGTTGCAAAGCAGAGGCCTAAGCTTTATTCCTTTTCCTACAGTATAGTGGGTTGTTCTATTTTGTGCCATAATAAATGTGCACACTAATACGGGAATAGCATTGTTTTGATAAGGTTTCCATAGTATTTCCTGAATTAGATAAGGTGTCTTAGAGTTTCTATTACTGTGAAGTGACATCATGACCACAGCAACTCTTAAAGAGAAAACATTTAATTGGGGTGACTCGCTTACAGGTTCAGAGGTTTAGTATATTAGCATCATGGTGGGGCACATGGCGGCATGTAGGCAGCCATGGTGCTGGCCACATCTTGCAGCTAACAGGAAGTCGACTGACACACTGGGCAGTATCCTGAGCATAGGAACCCTCAAAGACTGCCCCCACAGTGACACACTTCCTCCATCAAAGCCACACCTCCTAACAGTGCCACTACCTTTACGGGCCATTGTTCTTCAGAACACCACTTAAGAAAAGCTAAATGTCTTTAACAATAGCCACAAAATATAAAGGGCTGGGGGAAAAAACCACACATTTGTTCATAGGCAAATCTAAGGTAGCACATTCCCAATTCTGGCCCTGATAGAAATAACTTGGAAGCTTCTCAAATTGAGAATTCTGTAGCCCTAGCTGCCTGGAGCAAACCTTCCCTGTGATTCAGATATGTGTTAAAATGAGAAGTACATCCAACAGTTTTTCCAACTTGGGGATATGTGTGTGCACAGAAGTTGCTTTTACTCTATGCACTGACTCACAAGCTCATGCTGTCGGTATCTGCAATCCCCAACATGCCCACATTAAAGGGGAAGAACAGATTGTGAGGCACATGAGGCATGACACAGATAGTTACCATGTTTCTCATATGACTTTGGAGAGGAAGTCTACAGTATAGTCACACTTAGCCGCAGTGGGGCTGAGAAACATACCGCAGATGAACAATAATGCCCAGAGGCCACAATCAAAGGCAGAGGGAAACTGCTATGGGAATGTTGTCTATGCTGTGGTCTGACATCCAATGGAGCTGAGCATTTGGTTCAAGAGTTGGGGTTCACATTCAGCTGGCCAGAATGGATCATGGAGTTCACTGGCAGACTCAAGACAAGAGAAAGAAAGCCCCTTGGAAGAGGAAGAGGCAGAGCTAAGGTTCTTTAGAGCAGGGAAGTGGACCCTGCTGGTATCATGGTCACTTGCAATTATCTCAGGTTTTTATCTTTAATATTTGTCCCCAAGTTTTATTTTATAATAAATGATAAAAGAAATTGCCATAGGAGGCCAGGTGTGTTAATGCACACCTGTAATCCTGGCACTTGGAAGACCCAAGTTGGGAGGATCACTGAGTCCAGCCTGACTACCTATAAAGTTTCAGGGAAGAGTAGGCAGCAGATTGAGACTGTACCAAAAAACAAAAAAAGGAGGAGAGCTGGCTCAGGGTTTAAGGAAATGTACTGTTAATGCACCATTCTTCAGAGAATCAGAGTTCCGTTCCCACCATCCATGTTGGACAGATCACAGGCTCTTATAACTCCAGCTCTGGGTGTCTGATACCCTCTGCTGGCCTCTGAGGGCACTGCACTCACACGCACATATTCACACAGTACATATAGTTAAAAATAAATCTAAAAATAAAGATAGAAAGAGAAGGAGAGAGAGGCAGAGAGGAAAAAAGGAGAGAGTGGTTAGTACAGGACAAAGGAAAAAACAAAAGATAAGGGATTTTGTGAATCGTTGATAGTGTTTAGCATGATTACATGTTTATATTTGAACAATTGGTATGCAAAGATGTGTTTTGTTCATTTTTTCTTGCATTCTCATTGCCATTGTATTAATTTAGTTACTTTCTCTTTGTCTCTGACATTGTTCAAGAGGATAATATCACAAAAATTGAAGTTTAAGAAAGCAGGAACAGTTGGTGGTATTAGAAACTGCTGAAAAAATGAATTACATTGAGAGTTATGTGCTCTAAATTAGTTATGTTAGAGGCCATTAGCATCTGTAGGAAGGAGTCTGCCATGTTACAGAAGTTATGCTGATATAATGTCTTAGGAAGTATATAGGAAGTCAGAAAAAGAACAGAGTAAATTAATGTGATTTTTAGAAGATCAGCTGTGGAGTGGAAGAATGATAGGATGTGGTGATATTGTGTTCCCCAATATATCAGGCACCCTAATAAATTTATCTGGGGTCAGAGAACAGAACAGCCACTAGATAGACATAGAGGCCAGAAAATGGTGGCACTCACACCTTTAATCCTAGCATTCCAGAGGCAGAGATCCTTCTGGATCTCTGTGAGTTCAAAGCCACGCTGGAAACAGCTAGGCGTGGTAACAAGAGTCTTTAATCTCAGGAAGTGATGGCCAGAAGTGGAAAGGTGTGT
>CABHPQ010153849.1:0-10745 GCA_902168405.1 Peromyscus aztecus
CTGATTGCTAAACCAAACAAGGATACAACAGAAAGAGAACTACAGACCAATCTCCCTCATGAACATTGATGCAAAAACACTCAATAAAATACTGGCAAACAGACTCCAAGAACATATCAAAACAATTGTCTACCATGATCAAGTAGGCTTCATGCCAGGGATGCAAGGGTGGTTCAACATATGAAAGTCCGTCAATGTAATACACCATATAAACAAACTCAAAGAAAAAACCACACGATCATCTCACTAGATGCAGAAAAGGCATTTGACAAAATTCAACACCCCTTCATGATAAAGGTCTTGGAGCTATCAGGAATACAGGGAACAAACCTAAATATAATAAAAGCAATTTACAGCAAGCCAACAGCCAACATCAAATTAAATGGAGAGAAACTCAAAGCAATTCCATTAAAATCAGGAACAAGGCAAGGTTTTCCGCTCTCCCCATACTTATTCAATATAGTACTTGAAGTTCTAGCCAGAGCAATAAGACAGCATAAGGAGATTAAGGGGATATAAATTGGAAAGGAAGAAGTAAAGCTTTCCCTATTTGCAGATGACATGATAGTATACTTGAGTGACCCCAAAGATTCAACCAAGGAAATGATATAGATTATAAACACCTTCAGCAACATAGCAGGATACTAGATCACTCAAAAAATCAGTAGCCCTCCTATATACAACTGACAAACAGGCTGAGAAGGAAATCAGAGATACATCAACCTTTACAATAGCCACAAATGATATAAAATACCTTCGGGTAACACTCACCAAGCAAGTGAAGGACCTATAGGACAAGAACTTCAAGTCCATGAAAAAAGAATTTGAAGAAGATATCAGAAAATGGAAAGATCTCCCATGCTCATGGATAGGCAGGACTAACATAGTAAAAATGGCAATTTTACCAAAAGCTATCTACAGATTCAATGCAATCCCCATCAAAATCCCAACACAATTCTTCACAGACCTGGAAAGAATAATACTCAACTTCATATGAAAAAACAAAAAACCCAGGATAACCAAAAGAATTCTGTACAATAAAACAACCTCTGGAGGCATCACGATCCCTGACTTCAAGCTCTACTATAGAGCTACAGTAATAAAAACAACTTGGTACTGGCATAAAAACTGTCATGTGGACCAATGGAATCAAATTGAAGACCCTGACGTTAATCCGCACACCTATGAACATACACTTTTTGACAAAGAAGCCAAAAGTGTACAATGGAAAAAAGAAAGCATCTTCAACAAATGGTGTTGGCATAACTGGATATTAACGTGTAAAAAGGTACAAATAGATCCATATCTATCACTGTGCACAAAACTTAAGTCCAAGTGGATCAAAGACCTCAACATAAATCCAGCTACTCTGAACCTGCTAGAAGAGAAAGTAGGAAGTAGTCTTGAACACATTGGGATAGGAGATCCCTTCTTAGGTATAACATCAGTAGCTCAGACACAGAGAGAAACAATCAATCAATGGGACCTCTTGAAACTGCAAAGCTTTTGTAGAGCAAAGGATATGGTCAACAAGGCAAAGCGACAGCCCACAGAATGGGAAAAGATCTTCACCAACTCCACATCTGACAGAGGACTGATATCCAGAATATATAAGGAACTCAAGAAATTAGACATCAAAATGCCCAAGAGTCCAATTAAGAAATGGGCTATAGAACTAAACTGCTGTGGAATGTTCTGTATGGCAAACGTGTTGCTAATAAAGCACTGATTGGCAGTGGTTAGGCAGGAAGTATAGGCGGGGCTAACAGAGAGAATTAAAAGAACAGGAAGGCAGAGGGAGTCACTGACTGCCAGCCAGCCGCCAGGACAAGCAGCATGTAAAGATGCCGGTAAGCCACGAGCCATGTGGCAAGGTATAGATTTGTAAAAATGGATTAATATAAGATATAAGAACAGTTAGCAAGAAGCCTGCCACAGCCATACAGTTTGTAAGCAATGTAAGTCTCTGTGTTTACTTGGTTGGGTCTGAGCGGCTGTGGGACTGGCAGGTGAAAGAGATTTATCCTGACCGTGGGCCAGGCAGGAAAACTCTAGCTACACTAAACAGAGAATTCTCAGCAGAGGAAACACAAATGGCTGAAAGACATTTAAGGAATTGCTCAACATCCCTAATCATTAGGGAAATGCAAATCAAAACAACTCTGAGATATCACCTTACTCCAGTCAGAATGGCTAAGATCTAAAACACTGAGGACACCTTGTGCTGGAGAGGATGTGGAGCTAGGGGAACTCTCCTCCACTGCTGGTGGGATTGCAAGCTTGTACAGCCACTTTGGAAATCAATATAGCACTTTCTTAGAAAATTGGGAATCAATCTCTCCCAAGATCCAGCTATACCACTCTTGGGCATATACCCAAGGAATGCTCAATCATACCACAAGGGCACTTGCCCAGCTATGTTCATATCAGCATTATTTGTAATAGGCAGAACCTGGAAACAACCTAGATGCCCTTCAACCGAAGAATGGATAAATAAACTGTGGTACATATACACAATGGAATACTACTCAGCAGAGAAAAACAATGACATCATGATGTTTGCAGGCAAATGGATGGATCTAGAAAAAATCCTCCTGAGTGAGGTAACCCAGACTCAGAAAGACAAACATGGTATGTACCCACTCATAGGAGAATACTAGTTGTGGAACAAGGTTGACTGGACGGCTACTCACAACACCAGGGAGGCTACCTGGAAAACAAGACCCCAAGAAAGAACTGGGGATCGCCCAATGATGGAGAAATTGATGAGGTCGACATGAACAGTCTGGATGTGAGTGGGGGTAATGAGGGGCGAGGGGCGAAGGAAAGAGAACTTGGGGGAGCGGGAGATTCCAACTGGATCAAGAACAGAGAGGGAACACAAGGAATGTTCATGGTAAATGAAGACCACAAGAGAATAGGAAGAAGCAAAGTGCTAGAGAGGACCATAGAAATCCACAAAGATGCCCCCACAATAGACTGGTGGCAATAGTTGAGAAATAGCTCGAACTGACCTACTCTGGTGATAGGATGGCCAAACACCCTAATTGTCATGCTAGAAACCCCATCCAGTGACTGAGGGAACTGGATGCAGATATCCAAGATCAGGCCCTGGGTGGAGCTCCAGGAGTCCAGTTGATGAGAAGGAGGAGGGTTTATGTGAACAAGAGTTGTTGGGACCAGGGATGGATGGAATACAGGGACGAATGGCCAAACGAATGGAAACACATGAACTGTGAACCAATGGCTGAGGGGCCCCCAACTGGATCAGACCCTCTGAATGGGTGAGACAGTTGAGTGGCTTGATCTGTTTGGGAGGCATCCAGGCAGTTGGACCGGGTCCTGTGCTCAGTGCATGAATTCGTTGTTTGAAACCTGGGGCTTAGCAGAGATACTTGGCTCAGCCTGGGAGGAGGGGACTAGACCTGCCTGGACTGAGTCCACCAGGTTGACCTCAATCCTCGGGGGAGTCTTTGCCCTGGAGGAGATGGAAATGGGGGGTGTACCGGGGGGAGGGGGGTGGGGCGGGAGCGGGGAAAACAGGGGAATCCATGGCTGATACGTAAAGTTGAATTATATTGTAAAATAAAATAATATAAATTCTAAAAAACAAACAAACAAACAAACAAACAAACAAACAAACACATGGATCCTGTTATTGCAATGAATGATGAAAGATCAGAGAAACAAAGGAACATGCCACCTCTTCTCTCTAGAACTTCTCAGTCTGAAAAGCTTTCCTAAGCTGAAAGACTTTAGTTCCTGTCTCTTCATGCTGTATATGCTTTTCTGTGATAATCGAGACACAATCTTCTACTCCTTCATTGTAGAAAAACAATCAAATTTTCGCTCAGTAGTGTGGACTAATCACATCTCCTAGCACTGTTAATCCTTTAGTAACACGTTCACATCAGAGCTTTGAAAGCTCAAGTTGACCAGGGTGAAATATCAGGTTCTCTTTTGAAGAAATATTTATTGTGTCTCCAGGTAGTAATACTCCAGCTTCTGAAAGCACATTTCTAGGACAGGAAACCATAAAGTCACTGTAGCAGTAAGCATTTTTTCCTGGGTCATTAGAGGTAATGTTGAGTGGAAGCATTCCAATTTCCACACTAGAATTCCTTGACCCATAACTGATGGCTAAGAAAAGACAGCATACAATATGCTGCATCCTGATTCAAAGCATATACCACCTTCTGGAAAGCACTGTCCCAGCCCTTTATGCAAACCCCACATAAATGGTATCTTACCTTTGAAAACCTATTTTACCATTATACCATGCTTGTTGATTAAGGATGGTGGAGGACATATTAATCTTGTAGTTTCCATGAATATGGGCCTAATGTTGTAATTCTCTTCTTGTGATGAGAGTTCCTTTGTAACAAATAATGCTCTATTAGTGTCCAAGTCCCTCCACTGAAAGATGTGCCTTGTTACTGGAGAAGACTGGTTTAGTCTCCATATCCTGTATTGCTAAGAGACTTAGCTAGGGTCACCCTCATCTATTCCTGGAAGTTTCCATTTCTCTGGGTTTCTAGCTCATTGAAGAAATGCTCCCAGATTCCAATTATATCAACATGGGACTGACCTAAACCCTGTGCATATATGTTACAGTGGTATAGCTTAGTCTTCTTGTGTGGATCCTAACAGTGAGATGAGGGGCTGTGTCTGACTCTGTTACCTGGTTCCTCCTTCTGATTGCCTCTTCTAGCATTGATAGAAAAGGAAGTGCCCAGTCTTACTGAAACTTTATATACCATGGCTGACTGATATCCATGGGAAGCTCACATGTACCTGGAGAGAAACAGGGAAGGAGAACTGGATGGGTCTTTTGGGTAAACAGGGATGAGAGGAGGACCTGTGAAGAGGGGAAGGAGGGGAAACTGATTGGGAAAAAACAAATAAAAACACACACACGCTCACACAGACACACACACACACACACACACACACACACACACACACACACACACAAAGCAATGCTGTCTAGAATACCATGATGGTATGTAAGATTCTCATTAAGGCACTCAATGTTAGTTTTCACATGTGCATTATGTTCTGGATAAGCAAATTCATAACAAGAATAAGTATCTAGTCCATTAAGGTGAAAGCATTTTGCTTTCTTCTTTTTAATTTTCTTCCTTTTATTAAAAACAGATTCTTTTCTCATATAATATGTCCTGAACAATTTCCCTTCCTTCTACTCATACCAGTCCCTCCTACTCTTCCAGCATATTGAGATCCCCTTGATTTCTGTCTCTCATTTAAAAAGAAGGAGCTTGTAAGAGGTAACAACAAAATATAAAATAAGATATAATATACTAAAACGAAAACCAACATATCACAGGATCTAAGTGACAAAGTCCAAATAGTGTTGTGCATAAATAGCAATCCCTTAGAAGATATTCACACAGCATCTAGATATCCTGTTTGGATAATTCAGTTCCTCCTGCTTTCTATGTTCCTGAAACACACGTCATGGAGAGATTTACTAATTTTACTGCCAACTGGACTATTTTGATGTTTCAATTTGTCTTCTAATGCACATGACTGAAAAAGAAATAATAATGGTTATCAATCCCCAGACAATTGATGTGGGTTTTTATTCACTCCACTCTTCCATCCTTTCTTTAGGGAACTTATTAATGTGTTGGAGCATTCACTCATTTACACAATACAATACAAAAGACCTTCACTGTGTTAACTTATCGTGTGAACTAGGAAATAGAAAGCTGCTCATCACAGCTTCATTTGGTTTATTAGGTGAAGGGTACATTTAGAGGCTATTAAATTATTCTGCTTTATAGAGAAAAGAGAATGATTTACTATCATCCTCATGTTCTCAGAACAGGGTAAGTAGCTGGTAAACCCACTGCACTAGGTACAGGTATTTATCAGAACAACACATATAACCAATTATTTACTGAGGATTAACTAGGACAGCAAATGTGCAGTAGCTCAAAGCATAGAATCTAAACAGGAAACTTCATGTCTCAGGTAGTTGGTCCATTTGGAACAGAATAATTTAGTAAAATCATTAATTTTCTGAAAGTGAGAAACAGATTTTACTGGATGTGTACACTATATTAACATGCATATACAGATGTATCATAGAAGCAAAGAATCTCTGAGACACAGACACTAAGCAAGGTAGAATCCACTGACTTCCTTTGGTTTGGAAAATCATGATGTTTCAATTATTTTGCTGGGTTCCATCCATCATGGGATTTTGGCCCTTTCTCTACCCATTACACTTGGAATGTCATCCTCTGATGTAGACTGTTAACACCGATCTCAACTGTTTTCATATGAAAAGTTTCTTGCTTCATTCTTGTGAACAAATTATCCTAAGAGGAGTTCATCCCTGAGCTCTACTGCCTGTTGTTTTAGCTGAAATCATGGTGCCTACGGGTGCAGAAGAAAATCTATAAACATATTTTCCAGCTTGTTTTTCACCTGAATACAGGGCCTCAGATGCATAGCTCAAGGGAAGAAAGAGTTCCAGAATTCTCAGTGGCAGTGGAAGAAGTATAAGAAAGTGCTCAGAGTGTGACAGCTCTCTGGGTTACTGTGACAGCCTCACCCATCAACAAAGTTAGAAGCTCATATGGTCACAAACGCTAGAGCTAAATATAAACCTGCTGGTCACTGTGAGATCTTGATCCATCAGACTTATGTCTGAGCAGACATGTGTGTTGGTGGGATGTTTTCTTTTGGTTATTATTATCAGGATCTTGTTTAATCATAGTCATGCCGATGCCTATAACTCCTCAGAGTGTTATTTCAGAATCAAAGAAGATTTTCACCATGAAGGAGACGTAAACATTGGTGTATTTTTCCCAGTTCATACTATGTACACAGGAAACAAAGTTCCACATCCTTATCTGCCAAACGTTTACACCGACTTTCACATACAGTAAGTGTTGTTGTTCATTTATGCTGTTTCAGATTTCATGTTACAAATGACCCAGGTGATATGTGTATTCAAGTTCCTATGCTTCTTATTTTTATCATGAAAAACCCTCTTCCAATCCAAAATTCCTAATTTAATTTTATGTTATTCTTCATTTATTTTCTATTCTCAAAAATGATGCAATAAGTTGCTTGTTTGTTTATTGATTTTTGTTTCCAAATATGACAAATGAAATATAGGATCTTCCTTTGCCATGCTTTTCCAGCCACATGTTTCTCATATTAGGTCTTCAGAGGGAGGATGATTTTATCAAAGTTTACCTGGCTCTTCAGGACAGTCTAGAATTCTATATGTACTCATGTAAAAAGAGGTGATGCCACCAAAAGTTGTTACTACGGAGGGATGTGATGGTAGAGTAACAAGTTTGCATCTGCTAGATACCACTGATTTAGCAGTAAGGGTGTCATATTTATAAGATGCCAATAGTTTCTTGTTGTCAAAACAGCTATGCGTGTCTGCAAAGTTTTTTAGTTAAATTAATTATTTACTAATTTTTTACTACCAGAAGTATTTTATATCTTTTACATGTCTTTTTAATAATAGCAATAAATGTTTTTATTATCTTTTTCAAGACAAACAGTTAAGAGTAACACCACATACAAATAAATATATGTACATTGTATTATGGGGGAGTTGAAAAAAACAGTAAAAAGATATAACTATCAATTTTCTGGAGCATAACTCAGGCACTAAAGTCAGCTTTCATGTTTCCCCCCAATCTGTCTTCCTTTTGTGTATTAGAAGTGAAAATATCTTGATGCCTATCTATATTATGATTCTGAGATCTTCCCTCCATTGCTGCCTGTGGCCTCATAATTGATTGCCTTCTTTCCATGAATTGAAGCTCTGTGGCCTTTTCTCTTCATATGGGCACAGTGAACTTTGAATATTCTCTACACCCTTGTATGAAGGTCTATGTGGAGTGCATTAATTTATTAGAAAGACCTTCAGTAATAATTCGGACCAATTTAGACTGATTTTGTCTAGTAATATTAAAAATATTAAATTATCCAATGTCACTCTCGTATCTAATGTAATTGAATAAATAAATAATGATATCTCTGATTTCCATGTTGTCACTGGATGATAGCTGTAGAAGATGGGCAGACATATTGAAAGATTTTGAAATCTGAGAATATGCTGTAGGAATTATTGTCCCTGCATTGCATAGTTTCCTCTGGAAGATCACTGAGATTTCTGTGCCTGAGAATAATGTGTGTTCTGCATTTGAAGCTGAGCATTATCCAGTGCCTCATTCTCTCCAAAATGATCAGTTGAAGGTCTCTGTTAATTTACACCTACCAGGAGAGGTTTCTGTGACAAAAATGGATCAGTGTTCTCATGTATGGTTTGACAAATAAATTATTAGGAATCATGCTAATTCTATGTTCATTTAGCAGAAAATATTATTATATTCTCTCCTTGGGCTTATGGTCTCTTTTGTGTTCCAAATAACCATGCTATGGATGAATTTCTTCTCAGGGAACATGCCTTTGATTCAAACAGAAAATTATTTGAATATTCATGTAACATTTCTTTTGCTATTGCATCAGAGGGCAAGTCTTATTAGGTCAGTTATTTTTGCATCTTGCAGGACTCATAACTGGATGATGCCAACTAATTTTTATTCCTTGTTTCATATATACAATTTAGTATTTATGGTATTTACCAGAGAAAAATTTTGGAACATGATTTAAGCCAATAGAAAACCTTTCTTACCCAGACTGCAACTATACTGTGTGATCAGAATCCCGGGGTAGCATGGAGACTTTCTCAGCTTTTAAGTACAAAAAACATGTTCTGTGTTAAAATACCTCAGTTAACAAGAATAGTTAGCTAGAATTGGAACTACAGAAGCAAAAAGCAAGTTTAATACATTTAGAGTCTTTCTGAAAACTATGTGTGTTGTTTTCATTTTCATCAGGTGGTGCTGTCCATTTGCTGAGCTTTACAAGCTGAATGGCACTTCCACCATCCAGTCAGTTGTGCTAAGCTCTGGAGGCCTACTAAGGACTGGGGCACTGCTACATTCACCACTGTTCTCAGGGAATGAGTCAATTCATGACTATTTTAGTTCATGATCCAATCAGAATGAGAGTTAGATGCCCACCCAGTGCTGATAGCAGAGTAGTTTGCTAGGGGTAGCAAACATTTTCACAACCATGCAAAGAACTTCTCTAATTGCTCCTGATCAGTTAGTAAAGAGAAACCGGGTTTCTCCCAAATCCACACATACTTTCCTATATTTCATGAGAACTCTAAGCCTCTCCAATTTTGTAGGAACGTTTCTGCAAAAAATCTGTTTTTTAATTCAGAAACAGGAACTTTAATGCCTCTAAGTTCTGATCAACATATGTACTTAGTTTGAAAACAATTAGAAGAGCCATTGTGTAAAACCATTAATATATGTCTACCAAGTAGTCCCAGAGGCCAAGTAATATTGCATATATATGCATATATATGAATATATATATTCATTCATTCCATTAGGCTGAATATCAACTATCCAAATAAGGAAAAGTGTGTAGGTTAAAAATTTGGGATATTAGATTTCTTTGTCCTTTGTAAGTCTCCTAATGTTAATTAAGGCTACCCCCAGTCACTGTAAGTATGTCAGTCAATAGGCTGACAGTCTGTTTAATTCATATCCCTATGTAGTATGAGGGCATGTTCTAAGCATTACCAGTGATTCTGGCTGATTATGATAGGAATGATATAACTCTATCCCTAAGGTCCCACCTGCAGAATAGAGTCTGATTTCCTAGGTTATTCCTATTTCCCAAAGACCAGAATCTTTTTAAATCAATCTTTTTAGGACTCTCCAGTTTTACAGTGGAAACCTCCTTGATGTTGGCAACTAGGGGACAAAGCCACAGGGAATGCATGGAATCATAAACTCTGTATTACTATCTAAAAAGATGAACTCTCACGTCCTTCATTTCTCCAATACAGCCAAACACTTAAAGTAGGCATCAGCAAGTAAAGGTCAAGATGAGATAAAGGCTGCTGGTCTGTAGTCACATTAGCTAATACCTTCCATGTATCTGTCATCTTCAATCTCCAGTCCAGCCTTGAGAACAATGAGCCTTGGACCATGACTCTGTGTTCGTACCCATAGTGAACAACACAAGATTCAGTAAGAGATATAAGACCAGAGAGTGCAAGAACCCGGGACCAATGAAACCTTATTATTAATGGGCCCATAGTTCAGAGACATTCCATTTGAGAATAGCATCTGTGGCTTCCACTTTCTTTATCTGGGTATAGTGGGTCTGTGATTTAAGAGCACCTGTATTCACCACCAGAGGAGTGGAGAGAATGACCTTGTAGGGTCCTTAGCAGATTAGCTCCAGTGTCCCTTTGGCTACTCACTTGACACAGAGGATATCACTCTACTTAAGCAGGTGAAATTGGTGGTGGACTCAGAAGATGCCTGAGTATCTCAGATAATTCAGGTCTATAGCCTGTGTGGAGAACTGGAAGGCCTTTAGTGACTTGATAAGGGAATGATTAAAGAATTTTGTCAACTGCTTGTCTCTGAGCCTGGGAGGCAGGTGGGGCATTCTTCCAAATAGAATCTCTTAGGTAATTAATCCCTCCCTACATGGGGAACAGTAAACTGAGACACAGTAAAGGAGGAAGCCTATCTACCTTTTTCTGGACTCTAATGAGAATTTTGTTGGAGTTTCATTTGACGTCCTGTTCATTCTTTCTGCCAGCTCAGAACTCTGAGGTCTAGATACACAGTGAATTTTCTGCTCTATGTCTAAAG
>CABHPQ010153849.1:10755-47790 GCA_902168405.1 Peromyscus aztecus
TTTTTTTTTATTAATCCCTTATGCCTTGGAATGGCATGCACATTGTGGACAAAAAACACAAGAACATTGTTATGCGTTTATAAACTTATGTATTGTAATATGTGTATGTGCTTTTATGCATCTGTGTTTAAGTAAGTGCATAAAAACACTCACTCAGATTTTGTTTACTCTACTTCATGCAATGTATTTGTCAAGTTATTGGTGACATATTGTAATCTATAAAAGCTAACTAAAAAATAACATTGCAAAATTTAGTTTTCTGAAAAATAAGTTACTGTGACCATGGTAAACTAACAAGACCAACTATGTTCATGTTTTCTTGGCATGTTTGGTGATTAGCTTGTTAAATACAACTTACTTCTTCTTGCTCTGATTCTATTCTTTTATCATTATCTGTATTTTTTGAGAGCCCCATCCAGTTGAGTGCTTTCAAACAGTATTTGATAGGGGCAACTGGAAATTGTCATGTTTTATATAGCAATGGAGTCAGATAGAACACTTATGATCTAATGTCTGTTTTTTACACTTCTTCAAATTCCATCTATTTATTTTTATTATGTTAATGCCTTTTGATAATTCCACATTCTGTGATTAAAACCTTATTCTGAAAGTCCAATTGTGTACTGCACTCTGTGTCCCACGTTCTCTTAGAAGTCATGACATAATCATGTTTCATTTCTAACACCTTGGGTTTAAACACTGGTTTGTATCTGGAAAATGGTTTTTATAAACAAGTCACACATTCTTTGTTCAAAGAATTTCTCAAACTAAACCAAAGTCTGCATGCAGATTATACATGTAAGAATATTATCTTCAATCTCAAATGTGCCGCCTGATGCTTCTCATATAACTAAACAATGAGTGGTGGTGTATGACATTTCCCAGCATAGACCAAATGTAACTGACTATATTTAAAGTTGTAGAATACATCTGTATGAATTCTGTTATACTAAATATTTAAAACTTGAAGTACTTTTAATTTTCCTGATTGTTCATATGTTGCTTATGGGATTTAACAGTGACAGTTTCAATAAATTTATACATTGTTATGCTGATACACAAATCCAGCTGTGTGCACATGAATTCAAGTTTTCCCTCAAGGGATATAGTGGGGCTGTTTGCAAACACCAGGGCCTATAGAGTAAGATGCACTTGAGGCAAGAAGCAAATCCAGTTCAATAAAACTCATTATCCATTGTTGACTCAAATTTCTAGAGTCTGTCACTGGCCAGTTTATTTTAGGCATGTTTAAGCACAGCACAAATTTGGGGAAAGGTTTTCATATGATAATTGATTTATTACCATGTGAACAACAAAGTTTAAGACATGTTAACATTGAAACATTTTAAAAAGTACATATGATCTCATCCACAAAGGTGGGTTCTATTAACTGAGAAATAACCGTAAGCATAAGGTCTAAAGAGAGGAATTGAAATAGGCATAAAAGTCTGTGGGAGTCATGTGTGTCCTGGTCCTAGAGATAACACCTAGGCTATTGCAAAGTGCATGTGATATCTCCTACAAGGATAGATTCTATTGACTGAGAAACAATACTTGAAAGCCTAGGAACTAAGTGTCTTGGATAAGCAAAGTACTCTGGGGAATTCAGGTTTGGCCTGGCCCCACAGATAGCACAGGTCTCCATACTATTAATTACATCCACTCACAACATTCTTGGTAGAAAACAAGTTACATATATTCCTTTCTTTGAAGAGTCAACCATGCATGTTTAGCATTCCTGGATTCCCAAGAGCTTATCTGTGAGTCCAAGGACCTCATGCCCTCTACAGTATAATAACATAGAATTTTGGCCCCCTCTTATAAAAGGAAACACTTCAGTAGTAGACATTCTTGTTGAAATTGTACGTGGAATAAGGGGGCCTGGGAGGTGGCTCAGTGGATGAAGTACCTACTACCTAAACATAAGGATTAGTGATTAGAGCCTCAGCATCTATGAAAACCCAAGAGTGATGGTGGAGTTCTACAATCCTACTACTACTGGAGGCAAGAGGCAAGATGATTCCTTGAAATCACTGGCTAGCCTGTGAACAACACAGACTGATTATGCATGCTGGGATTTTTGAAACACTTTGTCTCATAGAAGAATATAGAGAGTTAGAAAACCAGAAAGCTAACACCACATACCTGTTCAAAACAGTAACACACAAAAAATGTACATTTGCTCTTGCATATATAAAAGCAGACATACAGAACACCATACAAAATATGAGAAGTAAAGACTGTGTGGTCAGAATCAGCTGGGCTATGACTTCTCCTAGAGATTAAGTTGACTGTGGTAACTATTGAGTATCATGATCCTGGAGTTATGGAAACTTCTGGAAGAAAGTTTAAATTGTGAGGTATTGCTGCCTTTGTTCTGTTTGCACCCCTTTACACATTAATGCACACCCATCTACTGAATTAATCTCATAACTTGAGCCTGGTTACTGTTACAGGAATAGCCTATGATTATCTACAGAAATTATGCTCAAATATGAGAAATCTGCATGTACATGTTGAAGGTCCATCTTCCATCTGCTTCCTTTACTCTTATAGGTGGTGAAAAAAAGATAGAGTGCCAATATGTCACATGATCCCTCACCACTACAGGACCTGCACACCACTTGAGTCTTTTCTTGTTTTTGCCCTCTCTTTTCCTATTCCATTTAGCATCATTGGAAGGTAAACATTTACCATGCTACATCTTCTAAATAACTTGCTTGTACAAATTCACAGAAAATGACATTTTGTCAGCACATGGTGTCACATAGCTTAACAGAACACAACAAGACCACAATTTCCAATGCAGGATGGTCCTTGATTGTAGAGGAGCAATGTCAGCCTGCAACAGTAAAGGAAATCAAAACAAGAATTTTACAAAGGAGAATCTGTGGAAATGTAAGTATCTGACTTCCAGTTCAACAAGATGAACATTTACAAACCTCTACTTTGTATTAAGAGTATGTTTAAGGTGAGGAATATGTATCAATTGAAAGGACAAATGAATAATTAAATACAAAGAAAACCTGCCTGAAAAGGACAGTGACAAACTGAACAGATAAAAAGTTTATTTAAAAAAAGGGGAAAAAAAGAAAAATGAAAAGAAAAAGTCTACAAGGAAAAAATATTAAGATCAAACAGGAAGACAACACAAAAGACAACAAAACCAAAACCAAACCATCACCACTCATGATATTTTCAAAAAGCCTAAAAAATCCAAATAGGTTACACAAGGAGATAAAAGACTTCTTAATGGTAACTATGAAACACTGAACACAGAAATTGCAGACAAAACTAGTACATGCAAAGACTGCCCTTTTTCATTATGCATCAGTATCGTACAGTTCTCATGGATACATCACAGTGAGTTGAATCCAATCTCTATAGAAATTCCTGTGTCAGTTTTCTCAGAAATACAGAAAATTAGTCCAAAAACTCATAAGGCAGTTCCCCAAACGTCCAAACATTCCAATCAATCTTGAGCAGACAGGCTAAGTTACCATATTACTTAAAATCAGCCATACCATGTTTAGGGCCATAGGAAAATAGGTTAATAAAAAATAATCCTTGAAGATGCAATAAGAACAGATAAATAAATAAACGTGACATGGTAGAAGTTCACAAAGCAAAGATCCAATTGTGTACACCTATGGGATTCTTATAAGGAATCTAACAAATGCTTCTTCAGAAAAAAATCTTTAAAAGAGAAGATGCTATCAAAGTCAGTGTTCACCTGCACTGTGTTTAACTAGGTCCTTACCAATTACCTTGTGCACAACTCAATTTAGGACAATGAAATACCTTAACATAAAACAATAAATTAAAATTACTATAGAAACAGATTCATTTCAGCATTAATGTAAAGGCAATGACTTCCTGGGTAGTATGGAAATACCTGAGAAAATAGAGCAGAAAGAGAAAACTCTTATGCATCACAAAGAAAACTGTCAGTAGCATAAAGAGTAACTACAGCACAAAAGAAAACTTTTCTCCACTAACCATACCCCAGTGTTGGGGAATATTATTTTAAGTTGTGTTACTTTTGCTTATGTTGCCTTTGACAGTGAAGCTGTGATTCTTTGCCTGTCTAAAATACCCAGTGGTCTAATATAGAACTGAACAGCCAATAGCAAGGAAGGAGAAAGGATAGGTGGGGCTTGCAGACAGTAAGAACGTATAGAGGGAGAAATCTGGGAGGAAAGAAAGGGCAAGAAAAGGAAGAGGATTCCAGGGTCCAGCCACACAGCTAAACAGCAAGTCATGGAGTAAGAAACAATGAAAGGTACATAGGAATAGAAATGGAAAAGCCTAGAGGCAAAAGATAGACAGGATAATTTAAAGTTAAGAAAAGCTGGCAAGAAATAAGCCAAGATAAGGCCAGACATTTATAAGTTGAATTAGCCTCTATGTGTGATTTATTTTGAAGCTGAGTTGTGGGCCCCCCAAAATAATAAATAACAACCAACAATACCACAGTGTATTAAAACCAAGAATATGTCATGAACTAGGTACAGTCAATTTCAAAAGAAAAAGAGTGGAATTGAAAGACTCAATGAATCATATAAGAAATCACAGTGCACAACAGGCAGACTTGAGAGTGTAGGAGTGTAAAGGGTGGAGGGAAAGGCCATGGAATACCACATTCAAACACCAATAGTGTAAAGTAAGATGAATAAAGCACACAAGATCTCTGGGAAATGATCAAGAGAACAAACCTAAGTTAAAAGTTATCAGAGAGACTGTGTTTAATGATGGGATAGGAATTTCCCAAATGTAAAGGAAGAAATGGACAATCAAGCAGAAGTAGCATTTAGAGTTCAAACAGTTATGGGCAGAGAAGAAACCCTTTCCCTCATATTGTAGTCAGATGTTGGGAAATACATAACTAACAGAACAAATAACAAGATACAAAGGAATATGATCTCACTCTGAAAGTTTAAACACAACAGAGGGATATCAGGCCTCTCATTAGCATCTACTTATCAGCATGGAATGGAAAAATATAGTTTAATACTTAAGGGGGCCCCTGCTTTAACCCAAGCACTGGGAAGGCAGAGACAGGTGGACCTCTATAAGCTGAAGGACAGCTTGTTCTATGAAGAAAAGTTGAGGGCTACTGGGGCTACATGGAGAGATTTTGTCTCAAGATAAATAAGTTAATAAATAAAAAAAGATAAAGGGACAACTTTGAACCCAGATTACTGCACTAAGAGAAGCCATTTGTAAAACTGATGGAAAAGTAACTATGATGATTATAAAATTTGTCATGAAAAAGATTTCTTAGCAGATCCCAATAAAATCTAGTGAATAATTAGAAAAGAGCTTAAAATTTCTTTTTTTATTTTATAATTTAATTTAATTTGACATATCAGCCACTGATTCCCTTGTTCTCCTCCCATCCCCAGGCTTCCCCCAAGCCCACCCCCATTCCCATCTCTTCCAGGGCGAAGACTCCCCTGGGGATTGAGTTCAACCTGGTAGATTCAGTCCAGGCAAGCATTATTAATGTCCACGGGCATTAATCATAGGACATAGTAATACAGACCGTAGTCCTAAAGGTTCTGCTGTATTTCAGACATGATCTTCTACACCTTCATTGTAGAAAAAAACGAAGTTTTCCCTCACTAGTGGGGACTAATCACATCTCCTAGCTCTGTTAATCCTTTAGTAACACGTTCACATCAGAGCATTGAAAGCTCAAGTTGATCAGGGTGAAATATCAGGTTCGAATTTGAAGAAATATTTATTGAGTCTCCAGGTAGTAGTACTCCAGCTCCTGAAAGCACATTTCTAGGAGAGCAAACCACAAAGTCACTGCAGCAGTAAGCATTTTTTTCCTGGGTCATAAGAGGCAATGTTGAGTGGAAACATTCCAATTTCCACACCAGAATTCATTGACCCATAACTGATGGCTAAGAAAGACAGCATACAATATACTGCATCCTGATTCAAAGCATATACCACCTTCTGGAAAGCACTGTCCCAGCCCTTTATGCAAACCCCACATAAATGGTATCTTACCTTTGAAAAGCTATTTTACCATTATACCATGCTTGTTGATAAAGGATGATGGAGGCTTTATTAAACTAGTGGTTTCCAGGAATATGGGCCTAATGTTATAATAATTCTCTTCCTGTGAAGAGAGTTCCTTTGTAACAAATAATGCTCTATTAGTGTCCAAGTCCCTCCACTGAAAGATGTGCCTTGTTATTGGAGAAGACTGGTTTAGTCTCCATATCCTGTATTGCTAAGAGACTTGGCTAGGGTCACCCTCATCCATTCCTAGAAGTTTCCATTTCTCTAGGTTTCTAGCTCATGGAAGAAATGCCCCCAGATCCAATTATCTCTCCAACATGGGACTGACCTAAACCCTCTGCATATATGTTACAGTGGTATAGCTTATTCTTCTTGTGTGGATCCTAACAGTGAGATGAGGGGCTATCTCTGACTCTGTTCCTTGGTTCCTCCTTCTGATTGCCTCTTCTAGCATTGATAGAAAAAGAAGTGCCCAGGCTTACTGAAACTTCATATACCATGGCTGACTGATATCCCTGGGAGGCCCACATGTATCAGGAAACAGTGAAGGAAAACTGGATGGGTCTGTTGGGTGAATAGGGATGAGATGAGGACTTGTGGAGGACTTGTGAGGAGCGGGGAGGAAAAACTGATTGGGGTTTAAAAAGAAAAATAAACAAATAAAGACACACACACATAAACACACACACAAAGAAACAATGCTGTCTGGAATACCATGATGGTGTGTGTGTAAGAAACTCATTAAGGCACTCAGTGTTAGTTTTGACAGGAGCATTGTACTCTGGATAAGCAAATTTATAACAAGAATAAGTATCTAGTCCATTAAGGTGAAAGCATTTTGCTTTTATCTTTTTAATTTTCTTCCTTTTATTAAAAACAGATACTTTTCTCATCCAATACATCCTGATGAATTTTCCTTCCCTCTACTTGTACCAGTCCCTCCCATTCTTCCATCATTTTGAGATCAACTTGATTTGTGTCTCTCATTTAAAAAGAATGATCTTCTAAGAGGTAACAAAAATATAAAATAAGATATAATATGCTAAAACAAAAACCAACATATCATAGGATCTAAGTGACAAAGTCCAAATAGTTTTGTGCATAAATAGCAATCCCTTAGAAGACATTCACACAGCATCTAGATATCATGCTTGGTTAACTCAGTTCCTCCTGCTTTCTATGTTCCTGACGTGAAGCACAAGTGATGGAGGGGTTTACTAATTTCAATGCCACCTGAACTATTTGAGATGTTTCAGTTTGTCTTCTAATGCACATGACTGAAAAAGAAATAATAATGGTTATCAATCCTCAGACAATTGATGTGGGTTTTTATTCACTCCACTCCTCCCACTCCTCCATCATTTTTTTAGGGAACTTATTAATGTTCCCTAAAAGACTTTCACTGTGTTAACTTATCGTGTGAACTAGGAAATAGAACACTGATCATAACAGCTTCATTTGGTTTATTAGGTGAAAGGTACATTTAGAGGCTATTAAATCATTATGCTTTATAGAGAAAAGAGAAGGATTTCCTATCATCCTTATGTTCACAGAACAGGGTTAGTAGCTGGTAAACCCACTGCACTAGGTACAGGTATTTATCAGAACAACACATCTAATCATTTACTGAGGATTAACTAGGACACTAATGTGCAGTAGCTCAAAGCTACTTACTCAAAGGAAACTTCATGTCTCAATTAGTTGATCCATTTGGAACTGAATAATTTAGTAAGATCATTAATTTTCTCAAAATGAGAAACAGATTTTACTGGATTGGACATTATATTAATATACATATACAGATGTATCATAGAAGCAAAGAATATCTGAGACACAGACACTAAGCAAGGTAGAATCCACTGACTTCCTTTGGTTTGGAAAATCATGATGTCTCAATCATTTTACTGGGTTCCATCCATCATGGGATTTTGGCCCTTTCTCTACCCACTACACTTGGAATGTCATCCTCTGATGTAGACTGTTAACACCAATCTCACTTGTTTTCATATAAAAAGTTTCTTGCTTCATTCTTGTGACCAGATTATCCTAAGAGGAGTTCATCCCTGAGCTCTACTGCCTGTTGTTTTAGCTGAAATCATGGTGCCTATGGGTGCAGAAGAAAATCTATAAACATATTTCCAGCTTGTTTTTCACCTGAATACAGGGCCTCAGATGCATAGCCCAAGGGAAGAAAGAGTTCCAGAATTCTCAGTGGCAGTGGAGGAGGTATAAGAAAGTGTTCAGAGTGTGACAGCTCTCTGGGTTACTGTGACAGCCTCACCCATCAACAATGTGAGAAGCTCATATGGTCACAAACGCTTGAGCTAAGTATAAACCTGCTAGACACTGTGAGATCTGGATCCATCAGACTTATGTCTCAACAGACATGTGTGTTGGTGGGATGTTTTCTTTTGGTTATTATTATCAGGATTTTGTTTAATCACAGTCATGCACATGCCTATACCTCCTCTGAGTGTTATTTCAGAATCAAAGATGATTTTCACCATGAAGGAGATGTAACCATTGGTGTATTTCTCCCAGTTCATACTATGTACACAGGAAACAAAGTTCCACATCCTTATCTGCCAAACGTTTACACCGACTTTCACATACAGTAAGTGTTGTTGTTCATTTATGCTGTTTCAGATTTCATGTTACAAATGACCCAGGTGATATGTGTATTCAAGCTTCTATGCTTCTTATTTTTATCATGAAAAACCCTCTTCCAATCCAAAATTCCTTATTTAATTGTATGTTATTCTTCATTTATTTTCTATTCTCAAAGATGATACAATAAGTTGCTTATTTGTTTATTGATTTTTGTTTCCAAATATGACAATTGAAATATTGGATCTTCCTTGTCCATGCCTTTACAGCCACCTGTTTCTCATATTAGGTCTTTAGAGGGAGGATGGTTTTATCAAAGTTTACCTGGCTTTTCAGGACAGTCTAGAAGTCTATGTGTACTCGAGTAAAAGGTGGT
The DNA here is from genome assembly GCA_902168405.1 of Peromyscus aztecus. Taxonomy (NCBI): domain Eukaryota; kingdom Metazoa; phylum Chordata; class Mammalia; order Rodentia; family Cricetidae; genus Peromyscus; species Peromyscus aztecus. The sequence goes on from CABHPQ010153849.1 coordinate 19,775, forward strand.
GATGCTATCAAAAGTTGTTACTGTGGAGGGATGTGATGGTAGAGTAACAAGTTTGCAGCTTCTAGATACTACTGATTTAGTAGTAAGGGTGTAAGATTTAGAAGTTAGCAATAGTTTCTTGTTGTCAAAACACCTATGCCTGTCTTACAATTTTTTAGTTAAACTAATTATTTAATAATATTTTACTACCAGAAGCATTTTTCTCCTTTACATGTCTTCCCATGCATTTCTAACAAGTTTTTAATCTCATTTTCATTGATATGGTCATAAGACACAATGACAGGATTGTGGCCACTTAGGGTTATTTCTTACTAAGTCAGAAACAAAATTAAGTTTGTGTTAGGGAAATAATTTTGTTACTACAAAAGAGTAATATGTGTGTCTTTCCCCCTTTTCATTCTTCCCTCAAAATCTTCCGTTGTACAATACCTTTCCTAATTTTTTCATACAAGTTGGGAAACAAGAAGTGTATGTATCTCAAAGATAAAATTATTTTGTAAGGCTTCTGATTACATCCTATTTTACACTGTGAGAGTGCATATATGTTTTCAAAGAGGGAATATGTCTGCTATCTAAGTTTCTTTGTCTCTTTTCATGCATAGAATTTTTACATGTGTAGAAATGTTCATCTTAATTATCAAGATTATAAAACGAATTAGCTGTGGGCAGGACTTTTGTTTCACTACATTGGTTTTTGTCCATTTTTATTTCCCCTGCAGTCTCTGGTAGCACTGGTTTGTGGTATGTGTCATCAGAACATCAGTAAGTTTTAGTGTCATCTGTCAGACAGTGAGTTAAACCGTGTGCCCATAGAGGACAGCAATTTCTACGGGAAGCCACATAGCTTGTGGGGGGGGGGGAGATTTTTTAATGTCCTTTTTTCCAGCAGTGAGAAGTCACCTTTCTCTATAGATCACACGGTTGACATACCCACTGTAAATTCATATCAACTGATGGTCCATGTATATAGTAGTGGAGTTTCCTTTTCTCCACATGAGATACTGGGCTAGATCAATCAGTTCCTCTCCCTGGAATAAGGTTCCTGGGTTAGGCACAAATAATTTTATTAAAAGTAAGTATTGCATCTCCCACGTTCCTGGTTTCATCTTTCATCTGGTGACAGTCTTGTCTGACCTCCTGTAGGTCATCATCAGGCAAGAGGAATAACTGGATTGATGACAAACTGAACTCAAGTTGTGGCCAGGAGTAGAGTCTTGTACTGGGCTAAACAGTCCTTAAACAGTTGATGATTTTTTTTCCTCAGTAGAAGACCTCATTTTTTCTAGATACTATGAGCATCAGATCTTAACACATTTAGCTTGATTGCATTCTTTTATTAAGCTAGCAGTATTCTCCACACATATTTGACAGATAGGCCATCCTATGGCTACAGGGTCCAATCATTTGGACTGATGTATCACAGGGAATTTCCATGGTCCCAATATTTGGGTAAAAAGTCTTTGTCTTTTGTGTCATGCAATGGCAATGAAAAGCTTTGGAGGCATCTGGAAGATCTAGGGCTAGAGCCAAATTCAGAGATACATTTAAAACCTTGAATGTCATTCATTTAGTCTCAGTCAAGATTAGCAGCTTAATTCTACTACTTTGTGCTTATGTATAGAGGCATTGCAGTTTCCACAAACACTGAAACACCCAGCTGCACCCAGGAATTCTGGAATCTGTCCCTTAGTCTTTGTAGTTGGAATCTGCAGTTCTGTGTGGTCTATAATTTCCTCAGGTATGTTTTTATTCAATCTCTGCAGGTATAATTTTAAAATACACCAGTTGGTTCTGGCCCTGGTATTTGCCATTGAGGAGATCAACAGGAACCCTCATCTTTTACCAAACATATCTCTGGGATTTGACTTCTATAATGTCCCATACAGTGAGAAAAACATACTTATGAATGCTCTTTTTTGGCTCACAGGCCTGATTAGACTTCACAGGCTTTACTGTAATTATAACTGTGAAAAGGAGAGAAAGTCAATTGCTGCAATAACAGGACCATCGTGGTCAAAATCTGTCCATATTGGGACACTGCTTCAGCTCTACAAATTTCCACAGGTGAGGAGTTGTATGGGATAAAAATGCAGATCTCCTTTGCTGACATTTCAGTTGTGTCCATAGGTAAAAAGGTATATTTGGATTAGTTAGATATCAATGACAATTGTCCAGACAACTGGAGATGGACTTCTATTTCTGTCACTAGGAAAAAAAGGGGGGGAGGGATGGAGTAGACAAGGAGGATTAATAAAATTAGAAAATAGGTCAGTAATTTTCTGAAAACATCTCTCACAGAAATTTACCCTTAAAATCAGGGTGAATCCATCATTGCACTAACCATTTCCATCTGTTGCTGCAGAACAAGGATTGTGCATAATTCCATAGTTCTTTCTCTTGTTTCCAATTTTTTTCTCTTCAGCTCACTGTTGGTCCTTTTGAGCCTATCTTCAGTGACCAAGGACAGTTTACTTCTCTCTACCAGATGGCCCACCAAGGCACAACTCTGTCTCTTGCCATGGTCTCTTTGATGCTTCATTTTGGCTGGACCTGGGTTGGTCTGCTTATCCCAGATGATCACAGAGGGACTCAGTTTCTAGCAGATATCAGAGAAAAGATGGAGAAAAATCAAGTCTGCATAGCTTTTGTTGAAATGATCCAAAGCACCTGGAATTCATTTTCATACAAATACTGGAAAAGTCTTGGCATCATCCAGGAAACACTGGCCAATGTTATCATCATTTATGGTGACAATGATTCACTACAAGGTTTAATGAGCAATCTAGGGCAACAGATTTTGACAAGTAAAGTCTGGGTCATGACTTCTGAGTGGGATGTTACTAATATCGCTGATTATTTCTTTCTGGATTCATTCCATGGAAGTCTCATTTTTTCACAACACCATGAGCAGGTGGCTGCATTTAAAAATTTTATCCAAACAGTTAATCCTTATAAATACCCAGAAGACAATTACCTTCCTAAATTGTGGTTTTTGTTCTTCAAGTGCTCATTTTCAGAGATTGATTGTCATCTTTTGGAGAACTGCCAACCGAATGCTTCCTTGGAATTACTGCCTAGACATACGTTTGACATGGAAATGAATGAAGACAGCTATAATACATACAAGGCTGTCTATACTGTGGCCCACAGTCTCCATGAGATGCGTCTTCAGCAAATACAGATGCAACCATTTGGAAATGGAGAAAAAATGATATTCTACCCCTGGCAGGTAATATTCCTTCCATTGTATAAGAGCATCAACAATGTGAAATTTTGAGAGTCTTCAGAGGCACCAAACTAGGTATTACATATTTCAGTATTTTACATACAGTATATGTATATATACATACATAATACATACATGTGTGTGTGTGTGTGTGTGTGTGTGTGTGTGTGTGTGTGTGTGTGTGAATCCATCCACAGGAGATTCTTCATGTGTTATCCTATCTTCCAGGTCAGTGCAGATTGTTGTGTTCATGTTGCTGAGGAATAAGGAGCTAGTGGCAAAGAGGAAATGATTTTAATAAATATAAAATTTGTGTCACAAATAGCTGCACATTTTTTTCATTGTAATGATTACACCAGAAACTTAAGAATTTTCTCAGTGAAACAATGAAAGCTCATTATCCCGTGTTATTAGTACATAAATGATACCTTTTAACTACTATTTAGTCATAAGTACCCACATTTTACTCAATGAACTTTGAGATGACCCCTGTGTGTAAATGGGTATGGCTTTCTTTTAAAGAAATTGAGATTTGCTTCAATCAGTTTTCACCGATTCCATTCCTAAGTTTGTATGGAAGATTTTCTTGAGGCTGACTGTTCCTCAGATGTAGAATTGTATCCCATCAATTTAGGTCACCATTGCTGACCTTCAATGATACATACATTATTATCGTGTCCCACACCACATATTATGAACATAGAGAGTTATTCTATAATCCATTGGTAGTCAAACTCTCAGACCTACATTATAACATATTCTTGCATCACTTTCAGCTTCATCCTTTCTTGAGGAATATCCATGTGGGAGCCAACATGGCTTTAGAATGGAAACAGAAGTTAGATGATGATAAGTATGATATTCTCAACTTTTGGAATTTTCCAAAGGGTCTTGGACTAAAAGTGAAAGTAGGAATTTTTTTGCCTAATGCTTCCCAGAGTCAACAGTTGACTTTATCTGAGAAGATGATACAATGGCCAGAAAGATATTCAGAGGTGGGTTATATTTTGTTTCAATGCATTAAACTTATCATAATAATACAAATATATCCCCCAGTATAACAACTTCTACTTTTGAAATTAAATATCAGTACTAAAAAAATTCCCAGTAGACAAAGACAAAAAATAACTACTAGAAGACAGTGCTTTATCATCTCCTGATTCTTAAAAAAGGAGGTTTTTAAGTTTTAAATGTCTGCTAATATTCAGTGGTGCATGGGTTAAATTTTGTCAATTTGACACAAATTAAGTACACCTGAGAAGTGGTATATGCAATCCTCATAATGTCTCACAGAACACTCTGATGTAGAAATTCTCTACATTCACAAAAGAAAACTGAATAAGTTATATTTGCTTGCTATGATTAAACACCATCACCAGAAGTGACTTTTGGAAAAAAACAGTTTATCTGAATTATGGTTCTGGAGTTTCGAGTGTCCTTTCAAGAAGGGCAGGAACCTGAAACAATATATCTTAGTCCACACACTGGAAGCACAGAGTGAATACTGGAATTAGGTGAGGGTCATAAATTTTCAAAATCCCCTAACACTGAAATAATTCTGCCAATAAGTCTGCAACTCTCAAAGTCTCAACAACTCTCAAGATAGCACCATCATTGAGGAAATATATAGTCACATAGCTGTGTTTATAATTGCCACTTTTCTTTCAAACCAATATACCATGTCTCTATTAGAATTCCTTCACTGTATCTAAAATTTGAGTAGTTCATCTTGATTTCATGCTTAAAATTACAGAAGATAAACAGTTATCATTTCTTTTATCCACCACATGAATTGAAATACTACAGCATGCATGTGTGTATATTATCACTTTTGCTGCTACTGAAGATATATACATACCTAATGTAACTTAAGCAAGTGTTTATTTTGGATGACAGTATGAGCCTTCAGCCATTTTCTTTGGAAATTTATTGCTCCAGGAGAATGAGGTTCCTGATGACATCATATTCTCAGTCAATAGAAAAAAGTAAATACCACGAATCACCTTTTTCTCATTCTCAATTCTGAGACAACAGCCTATAGAATGGTGATGCTCACTCTTAGAGTGAACCCTTTAAACTTCTCTTTAAAAACACTCACAGAGATGCCCAAAAATTTGTTTACATGGTGATTATAAGTCCTGTCAAATTGACAAGCAAGATTTACAATTATGGTGGAAATAAAAGTTTCTCAACACATTAGAAAGCAAGCACAGAGACAAGATCCATCTGGAAGGACTACTTGACCTTCTAGGTCATGTCTTCTATGACCTTCCTGCATCAAACTTGTCCCTACCTCATTATGATCTAAACTGTCTAATAATGAGATAATCCTCAGACCAATGTTGTATAGATCATAGATGCTAAAATTCCTTTTCAACTTTTATAAGAATAAAACTTGCAAATTAATTATGTGATATTAAAAATATTATTGAGACTTTCAATTAACCATGAGAATTTGTTAAGTTTGCTCCAATTTTCTCAGATTCCTAAGTCTGTGTGCAGTGAGAGATGTGGTCCTGGATTCAGGAAAATTTCCCTAGAGGGCAAGGCTGTTTGCTGCTATGATTGCATTCCTTGTGCATACAATGAGATTTCCAATGAAACAGGTAAGAATAAATCTTACAGGAATGGTTCCACATTTCTACAGGATTCTGCATTATCTTAAAAACTGAAAAATATCTAGAGAGAGGTCAGAAAAATTCATTACTTCTCTTATTTAGGATATGAAATGTGCATCACCATGTCTTGAAACAGTGCAGAGTAGGCACTGACATTTATAATTGATTTACATTTATGAACAACTTTAGCTATTGTTTCCTGCAGGAAATCCCTTTTCTCTGTACTAATCAATATGCTTTATTTCCCCACACAATTTAACACATAGTAATAAAGTGCACAAATTGGATGTTTTCCTAACTGTATTTCAATAATGATTAGAACTCACCTAAATGTAGTGTAGGTTATTTTAATAATGATTCTTCCCAGCAAGAACAGAAAATTATATATTTGTGTTTGATGTCCCCATGATATAATTATTGACTGTATAGCATAACTAAACTTTCAAATTTCCTTAATGAATAGGATTATGTCCATTTTTATGCTCCAATTCTGAGAAACAGTACATAAAACAATATCCTCAAAGCAGTTCCAACAGTCTGTTACTGAGAGTTGTATCAAGACCTAAGAGCTGTGATGGAATATCGAATTTCCATTTAAAAGAATAGGTCATGAACAAATTCACAGCATGTTTCATTGGGAAGAAAATTCTTTAAAAGGTAGTATTTCAATACTACTAAATTTGTGACCAGGTTTATTTCAGTTTTGAAATTTTGAAATGTTTTCTATTCTTTGAGAATTTCATACTATGTATTTTGATCATATTCATACCCTCCCAAATCTTCCACTTTCCTACCTAACTTCTTTTCTCTCTTGTTAAAAAAATTAAGAAAAACTAATTGAATTCAGTTTCTGCTACCCAAATACTCTTTGGAGTATAGTCCCTGATAGAATATGGACTAGTTCCTACTGCCACATTCTTAAAGTTTAACGTGTCTTCCCCTTATTATAGCTATGAGGTCAAATAGCTTCTCAGTTAAGTGTAGTACTTTATGCCAACTCTCCATACATAAAGATATTTGGTCTGCTCTGAGCTTTCACATGTTATATGCATGATATCAAACCTCGAATTTATATATTCAACTGCCCAGTTATGTCTGGAAGTTTCTATTCCCTTGAAGTATTTCATGACCTCTGACTTTTACATTCTTTCTGCAACTTCTTTCATGGATTTCTAACATTGAGATGTAAAAGACAGTGCCCGCAAGCTGTTATTGAAAAGAAACACACTTTTAGTAAATATGCATGTACATATTCACACATACACACACACACACACACACACACACACACACACACACACACACAGTAGTTTTTATTACATGTATCATGTGCCTTTAGTAAGGAATGGAGTTATACATGTGAGTCATCCATTAAAATTTAGAAAACAAATACAAAATGAACACCTCCACATAAAAGAGAAGGAAATAACAGAGCCTAAGGTTATACCTTGAAAGTAGATCTGAGGAACAGATACAACAGTGTGTCACAATAGCTGAAGGAAACATTATTTAAAAGGTATATAGAAATAAGTTTTATTCTACTAAAGTGAATTAAATAATATGCTAATAAAATTTGTCAACAAAATAATATTGAAAATCTGGTGATGAGTTTCTTTTTAAAACCATACAAAAAATGACAGTGGCAATCTGGCATGCATAAATCACTGTTCTTGTACTTCAAATACAAGATGAATTTTATGAATTTTCAAGAGCAGAATATTATAACACTGTTTTATTTCATACCTTAAAACCTGTCTCAATAGTTCTGACCTTTCCCCAATTGGAATGATGACTATTTACTAGTGCACTAATCAAGCCTGTTACAACGTAGTAATGCCTATTCACTAAATCTTCCACAGAGAAGAGTCAACTTTTGAAAATAGGAAGCATTTTATAATGCTAAGGAAATGGAGACCCTATGTTTAAGAAGTGTATCTTATGAAAATAATTTCAAGAGCATATTCGCTCTTTTGCACTATTCAAATTAACAATGTGGTATGACTTATGATGTGGTTTCAGAAATAAAGTATGTTTAAATATTGTATTTCAGTATTCTAATAACTTCCAAAAGAGATACACCAATAGCACAAGAGGCTTGAAGGTATATAAGACAGAAAAGTGTAAGTTGTATTTAATTTATATCACTATAAAGAAGATGCATTGCATGAGAAGATACTGGTAATTGATAACTACTACCAAAATAGGGACATCACTTTTCTTTAAGGTTGTGGACTCTGAAATGTTGCCCATATGCCTGGTGTTGCCCCCATTATGTGTAAATACTAGCATCACTGAATAGACTCAGTGAGTATTAAAATGTAAAAAGAAGAGATAACAGAGCACATTAAGTTGGGAAGTAAAAGTGGGAGAAGTTGAGGAATGGAGCAAGGGGAAAGAGGGCTGAGTTGGATCAGCACACTTTATAAGTTCACATAAATAATAACTGAAATATCAGATAAGGAAGTTGGGTGGTATAAATATGAAAATGTTCACTACAGAATTTGTGTTTCTTTGTCCCTGAGAAAAAAGGAAAGTGATGTAGAGAGCAGTTCTGTCAAAAAGTACAGAAAAATGGCTTAGAATAAAAGGGATAACTTCAGCTTGAAATAAATCTCACCTTCATTTCTGATCAGATATGGAAAAGTGCATCAAGTGTCCAGAGAGTCATTATGCAGAAACAGAGAAGAAACACTGCCTCCAGAAAGCTGTGAGTTTTCTTAACCATGAGGACCCTTTGGGGATATCTCTCACAACCATATCTCTGTGCTTCTCTGTACTCACAATTGTGGTTCTTGGACTCTTTGTGAAGCACAGAGACACTCCAATTGTCAAAGCTAATAATAGGACCCTTAGTTACACATTGCTTATCACACTGACTGTCTGTTTCCTATGTTCCTTGCTCTTCATTGGCCATCCCAACACCACAACCTGTATCCTGCAGCAGATCACATTTGGAGGTGCTTTCACTGTGGCTCTTGCCACTGTGTTGGCCAAAGCTATCACTGTGGTTATTGCCTTCAAGGTTACTTTTCCAAGGAGAGTGGTGAGGTGGTTAATAATATCAAAGGCTCCAAACTTCATCATCCCCATATGTACTCTGATCCACCTTGTCCTCTGTGGAATCTGGCTAGGAACCTCCCCTCCCTTCCTTGACAAAGATGCTCATGCTGAACATGGGCATATCATCATTGTGTGTAACAAGGGCTCACATTTTGCCTTCCATGGTATACTGGGATATCTCTGCTCCTTGGCACTTGGGAGTTTTACTATGGCTTTCATGTCACGGAATCTGCCAGACACATTCAATGAAGCCAAGTTCCTATCATTCAGCATGCTGGTGTTCTTCTGTGTCTGGGTCACATTCCTCCCTGTCTACCACAGCACCAAGGGGAAGGTCATGGTGGCTATGGAAGTCTTCTCTATCTTGGCTTCTAGTGCAGCCCTCCTTGGCTTCATTTTTGTCCCTAAGTGCTATATTATCTTAATAAGGCCAGATAAGAACTCAGTTCATCATATCAGGAACAGGCCACATTCTAGAAGGAATAATCCTCTCAAAACCTAGTTCAAAACTCAACATAGTTCTCATATTAAGACATGAATTTCAAAGATGATGTCCAGTTGATCTCTACTGCAAATATGTGTTTTGCAATTAGAGTATGGGTTTGATTCGTTGTGCTTTTACATGGTTATCTGCTTACAGGAAAATTTCTGTCTACAGTCATCCAATTGTACTAGAGCCTCTTTATACTGGAGCTATTGGAGTTATCCACACTTGAAATCCAGGTTGTTTTTTAATAAGAGCAGGACCTCAATATGTATCTGGGCTTGTCTGAAACCTTTTGTGAATATCATGATATTTTGAATGCAAAGAGATCTACCTGCATCTGCATCTGCTCTTCTGAAATGGACAGCTTCAAACCACCTCTTCTGGGATTAAAGATGGCCATTCCCACCACCCCACCATATTCTTCTAGATTATAGACTACTAAGAATTATGTTATTGATTTAAATTGCTTGAAAGCATCACGTATATTCTCTTTTCCAATTGTACTCATCACATGTTTTAAATTTTGAAAGTGTTTCCTAGTAAAATTTTATCTTGTCTTTCAATAGCTGTAGTAAAATATATAGATCAAAACTTTATTTTATATTCAACTTTTAATATACCAGATTTGTACAGGAACATCCATCTGTTTCTTAAGGTCTCAAGGCCCTTCACTAAATTATCATGTTTTCATTCAAGTTTATGTAATTATCTTGAAGAATATGGGATTTTCAAAATTATAAATGTAATCTTTTATGAACATAAGATTTCATCAGTCATTGAATAATATGTTGCATGCTAAATTAGAAAGTAGACTTACTATGAATTATATTTTATTACCCAATGTCAAATGTCAGTCAATGAGAACAATAACTAGTTCTAACTACATGGATCCCTTATTTGCCCTCATATGACGTATGTCACATTTCCACCTGTTTTAAGTCTAGCTGACTACCCCCAGTTCCCTTTTAATCTGGGCATTTGCACATCATTTATCTGAATGCTTCTTCCAATTAACTGCTTTTCCTTGAATTAGTATATACTCTTCATTTAAAATCATGAATAGGTTACAACATGCCACTTTATTATTACATATTTCTCCAGAATTCATCACCATTTCATACAAATACATACAATATATGAAGTAAAATATTTTCTATTTCCAAATCATTAAATAAAAGCAAAATTGTATAAAATTGTTAGACTTTTACTACTGTGAGTTTTGTCCTAGCTGTGGTGACTCTTTTGCTTTTATGTCTATACATTAGGTTAGGAGGTTTCACAAATGCTATTGTTAGGTGTAATTGAACATAATTACTGCTTGTCATGAGGGAAACCAACCCTAGTTATGGAAACCAAACCAACAACCAAGAACTAGTGAAGTCTTGGATCTCAGGGGAGAAGCTACAACTGCCACTTTACTAAAATAGCATAGTCCCTAAACATTCTAAATATTTGTTCTCATACATACAATTAAGTCTGTTTTTCAGATCTTTTTAAGGATATGTCATATTGAAACAGATGCAAACAATTATACATGGCCACAAGCAATCAAATTGAATAATTGTGGATCCTAGTTCCAATTGATACATTTACAGTAAATACTCCCCTAAGGCTCAGGTTTCACAGATGAAGCTAGGGCAGAAAAATCAGAGAGTCTGAGGACCTGAGAGTTTGCTGTGAGATTATGTCTCTTAGGAATGTTATATATTATCCATAGAGACACATAACGTCTGATTATTGTGACTTCATAAATATGAGCTGAAGTAGGAACACAGCAATAGGCATTTGCAGATGTGAATGGCAAACCTCATTAGACCTCAACCATACAAGGATTACAGGGGACAAAGAAAAGCTGACAGAGGAAGAAAAAGTCTTCTATGAGACAGAGTATACTAAATGATTTGTAAGACAAAATGATATTCATATATAATTTAGGATTATATATTTATATGTATTCATATACATGAATCATATAGTACATAATATATATGTTATAATTGAAATTATATGTATAGGTTATGTATCATATAAGGTATATATTATGTATAGGAATTATACATACATTTATATTCCTAATATGTACGCAGAGATATTTGAATGTATATATGTAATAACAACTTAAAAAAAGAGTCCATGAGTTTGTAATAGAGAAAGAATAGGTATTCAGGATCCTTTAGAGAGAAGTGAAGGGAAAAATGATGTAAATTCACTATAATATGAAAAATAACACTGCATTTCTATTAATTGGCATTTAAAGATGATTTATATCTTCTATATTTTTAATGTTGTTCTTTAGTTTTCCTTACTAAGTAATTAAATATGTTGTCATGCTAGAAACCCCATCCAATGACTGAGGGATCTGGAAGCAGAGATCTACGGCAAGGCCCGGGGTGGAGCTCCGGGAGTACAATTAGCGAGAAAGAGGAGGGTCTGTATGAGTGAGAATTGTGGAGACCAAGGTTGGATAAAGCACAGGGACAAATAGTCAAATGAATGGAAACACATGAACTATGAACCAATGACTGAGGGGCCCCCAAATGGATCAGTCCCTCTGAATGGGTGAGACAGTTGATTGGCTTGATCTGTTTGGGAGGCATCCAGGCAGTGGGACCGGGTCCTGTGCTCATTGCAGGAGCTGGCTGTTTGAAACCAGGGGCTTAGTTAGGGTCGCTTGGCTCAGCCTGGGAGGAGGGGACTGTCCCTGCCTGGACTGAGTCTACTGGGTTGATCTCAGTCCTTGGGGGAGGCTTTGCCCTGGAGGAGGTGGGAATGGGGGGTGGGCTGGTGGGAAGGAGAGGGGGTGGGATGGGGGAGAACAAGGGAATCCGTGGCTGATATGTAGAAATGAATGGTATTGTAAAATAAAATAAAATATAATATAATAAAATAAAAAATGAAAAAAATATGTTGTGAAATTAATTATCCTGCAATTCACATCAAAAATTTTTTTAAAGAGTTTTCCTCTATAACTGTGGATCCCACATGGAACCAGAGTAGACCTTCTGCATATGGGAGATGATTGTGTAGCTGAATCTGTATGAGGGGACCCTGGCAGTGATCAGGATCTATCCCTGGTGCAGGAACTGGCTTTCTGGATCCCATTACCTGTGGTAGGACACCCTGCTCACCCTTGATGCAGCCAGGAATGGCTTGGTCCTGCCTCATCCAAATGTACGAGACTTACCTGTTGTCCCATGGGATGACTTATATTGTTGGAGGAGAGGATTAAGTTACCCTGTTTGAGGTAGGTTGGGAGTGGGGAACACAGGGGCAGAGAAGAAGGAGGGAAGAGAGGGGGATCTTTGGTTCGTATGTAAAATGAATAAAAAAGAGAGCGAGAGTACATCGAATATGTTAGCCAAGGGAATGTGTGTTAAGGCTAGTACCCTACAAAGAATAAAGATGCTTGAGCAAAGGTGAATCTGGACAATAAAGTCAACAGAGTAAAAAAAAGTTGTCCTCTAATAAAAACAATGGAATAAATTAATTTATACTTGAATGACAATGAATGCATGGAGACAATTCTTTTTACTCTTAGCTTTAACCTAATAGTAAAAAATGAGTCCAAATTTCTCACAGTATAGACATTTTTGTTTTAGAAACATGTTGAAAATAATAATTTATTCACAGGAGAGCCTAACATTCTACTAACATCCTATACTCACTAACAGATTGAGTAAAAAACAAGGAGCATTTTTCTGATGCTTCCAAGATACACACTTCACAATCAAGGCCAATCATTGCATACTTTAAAAAGATTATAAAATATTACAAGGAAATGAATCTAAGACAAAAGCAGGCATAGCTATTTTTATATTATATGACAAGAAAACTTCAAACCCAAACTAAACAGAATAGGTTGAGAAGGATATTACATAATAATCAAAGGGAAAATATAGTGAAAACATACAACAATTCTAAGCCTTGCATCAAATGCCAGGCACAAAAGTTTGTAAAAGGAACAGTACTGCTGCTAAAATTACATATTGACACAAACACAGTGATACTAGGTGACTTCAATACCCTAATCACACAAATAGGCTGGTCTTCCAGACATAACCTAAACAAAGAAACACTGGAGTTAGATAACATCATGAATGAAAAAGACATGACAGACATCTATGGAATATAACAACCAAACACTAAAGAATATTCCTTTTTCCAAGAATTCACAAAGCTTCCTCCAAAACTGACCACAAATAAGGAATAAACAAGTCTGCACTGTTATACGAAAATTGAAATAATACCCTGGACTCTGTCCCACCACTATGAATTAAAGTTGGATATCAACAGTACCAACAGGAAATATACAAACTCATGGAAGCTGAACAACTCACTACTGAATGAAGAGTGGGTCAAGACAGAAACCAAGAATGAAAATGAAAACACAGCATATACAAACAATGGGACACAATGAAGGCAGTTCTAAGAGGCAAGTTCAAAGCACTGAATGCCTACATAAAAACACTGGAGTGATTTCTTATTAATAACTTCATTACACATTTGAAATCTCTAGAAAAACAATACGTGACAATGGTAGATAAAAAGAAATAAGAGGGCTACAAATCAGGGCTGTGAAAATCAAGGAGGAAATCAATGAGATAGAAAAGCAAACAACAACAGCATAAACCAAATGAAGAATAAAAGAAATGAAAGGTTGTTTCCTCAAAGAAATCAAGATGACAAAGGCCTTAGCCAAATTAGTCAACAAAATGAGAGAGAATATCTAAATTAATGAAGCTAGATATGAAAGATATTACTTTACAAGAGATCCTGAGGAAACTGAGGGAAACATAAGGACATACTTGTGGGAGCCGCACTGACTCCAGCTTGTGGCTTGATTCCATCTTGACTAAAGGTCATATAGTTAAAGCTTGTCTTTGCTCCTCAAGGGTGAATAACAGAATGTTTGTTTAAAGGCATGGTTACTAGATGTTTTGATAATGAGATGTTTATGCTTGTTTGCTCCTTGAACCATGGTGAGGAGGTCTTTTGCCCCCCTTGCTTTGTGTATAAAAAGTGCTTTGTAAAATAAATTTGGGGCTACTGCTGTATTCATTGAGAGCCCTCCCAATTCTATCTTCTGTCTCTTGTCTTTTTTTTCTTAATCTACACTCCCCCTTTCAGGTACTGTTGGATGGGTCAGTTAGTTGTAATATGTGGTGCCCAAACAGGGGATCTGAAAATGGGGGGGGGCTCCAAGAAGGACACTCAGGTGAATGGAGCACTCATATATTATTAATGTCGAAGTGCAGTGAGTAACTTGGGTGTGAAATTGTAAATATGGGACAGGGTAATAGAAGACAATTGTTTATACATTTGATTAAAGATATTTTAAAATTCAGAGGAGCTAAAGTAGGGCAGAAATTTTTATTTTGTAGAGCAAGTGTGCCCTTGGGTTCCCAAGCATGACACCTTGGAGACAGACACATGGGGGATAATTGTAGTCAAAATCCACCAGTTTTATAATGAGGAGGACCTGGGAAGGTCACAATGGATTGTAGCAGAATCTTAAAAGGTCTTTATTAATAAAACAAATCTGGAGCCAAGTATTGGGGTGTACTCTGGAAGATCAGAGAGACAGAACAAGCCACAGATACCTCACCTTACCAATTCCTCAGCTGGTCCTGTTTCCTCAGACTGGAAGCATCTGCGTCCTCATCCCAGTGGCTCTCAGCTGAACTACTGCTCAAAACCCTGAAGCTTAACCAGCTAAAAGCTTAACCAGCCAAATCCTTCTAGTTTCTGGTCTTCACACCTTACATACCTTTCTGTTTTCTACCACCACTCCCTGGGATTAAAGGCTTGATTTCTGGGATTAAAGATATGTGTCACCACGCCTGGCCATTTCCAATGTGGCCTTGAACTCACAGAGATCCAGAGGGATTTGTACCTCTGGAATGCTAGGATTATAGGTGTGAGTGCCACCATTTTCTAGCCTTTGTATCTAGTGGCTGTTCTGTCTCTGACCCCAGATAAGTTTATTAGTGTGCACAATATTTTGGGGAACACAATACCACCACAATGGATGCACTTATTCTGTGGGCATCTATCAGGGACACTTTTAATTTGTGCCATGAACAGCAGAACGTATTTCCCCCTGAAATGGTTAAAAGTGAAATAAAACTCTGCATGACACCAGAGGAGCCACTAGACACAGACTCCTTTACAAAATTGTTTGATGATGATCAGTTCAATCCTGGTGATGAAGCTGAGTTTAAGGAAGAATCCAGTAAATAACATAATCAGGAGTTTTCACCTGCTCTGCTTCTGACCATGAATGTTAAGAAGCACAGATTTTGTGATGAAACTAAGGAGGAGCTGAAGGGCTTGAGAGATTTAGTTGTTTCCCTTTCACAAAATTGAAGACTCTGCAGGTCTCCCCTGCTTGGAAGAGCACTCCACTTTCTACTGTAGGGGCTGGATTAGATCTACCTGGGGGGCTATCAATGTAGAAAATTTGCCTATGATTGCTATGGTGCAAAGTCCTCCTGGAACATGGCAAATCCTAACCCTTAGTCATGAATCTCCCCTGCAAGCTAGTGTTAGAGAAGCACCTGCAGAGGGAAGGATGTGCAAGGATTTCAAATGTTCCCAGGGATTGATAGAAGCCTTGCCTCCCAGAGATTGGAAAGAGATGGCCAAAGCTTGCCTGTCACTTGTCTGTTGTGGATTCAAGAGAGGGAAGCATTGGGCTAATCAATGTAAGTCAAAGAAGGATAGCAAGGGGAATCCACTGTGTTATATAAATGATATTTCACTTACCCATAAAAATGAAGGAGTTTTGCTTGCCACATCTATACAGCTTCAGCAAAGTCTTGTTCATGTAGCGTGGTTATTTGCCCCAGGAAAGTGCAAAGACAGCTGCCTTTTCAGTATTTGGGACATATATTGTATTCTAATGAAATTAAACCTCATAAAATGGAAATTAGGAAACATAGCTTGCAAACTATGAATGTTTTTCAGAAATTATTGGGGATAGTCATTGGCTATGGCCTTATTTGAAGTGGTCTGTGGGAGTTCTGGAGTCCCTCACTGAGATTCTTACAGGAAACAGTGATCCTAGCTTCCCTAGTTATCTTACAGATGTTGTTAGATAAATTCTGGCTCAGGTGGAGCTTGCCATTCAACATCAGCAAGTATGCTATGTTGTCTATGTAAAAACCATGGGGAATCTATGTGCTTCCTACATGACGTACTCCAACAGCTGTGTTATTGCAAAATGGGCTGTCACTGTGTGAATCTAGCTGTTTCACTAGCCTGAGTGTTGAACTCTTATTATGAAGCAGTAGCTCATTTAACACAGAAATCTGGATAGATTCTAAGTGACATTTTGGTTGAGAACCAAGTGTGATCAACATTCCTTTTGCTAAACAACAAGTTGCTTGTTTATTTTAATATAATGATTTTTGGGCAATTGCTTTTGCTCAGTTTTGAGGCCAAATTGATAATCATTTTCCAGCTGATTGATTTTTTCAATTTGCCCAAATGCAATCGTTTATATTTCCTAAAGTTGTGATAAAAGACCCCATAAAAGATGCTATGCTGGTTTTTACTGATGGTTCCTTCAATGGAAGAGTTGCTTATATCATTAATGGTAAAGCTTATGTAGTACAATCAGCTCCAGCTTCAACTCAGGTAGTAGAATTTTGAGCTGTGACTATGGTTTTCCAGTTTTTGTAAATAGCTCATTTAATTTGTATACTGATAGTCATTAAATTTTCAAGCTCTTCAATTTATAGAGACTGTTTCCTGCATTGGGACTACTAATGGTCATGTTAGGATGTTATTTCAGCAAATTGAAGATGCCATTTATCAAAGAAAGCTGTCATGCTTTGAGGTTCATATTAGGGCTCATTACAATCATCTTGTCCCTCTAGCTGATGATAATACATTAGCTGATAAATTAACACAGATGGTCACCTTGTCCCAAGTAGAATTGGCTCAACAGTCACATGCCCTTCATTATCGAAATAGCAGAAGTTTAAGGAAACAATTTGGCCTTACCAGGGAAGTTGCTAGTCAGATTTTTAATCAATGTGATGTGTGTCCATGGTATTTGCTCCGCCTTCCTTAAGGGTATATCCTTGAGTCAGTCTTCCCAATCATTTATGGCAAATGGATGTTACTCACGTTGCACAATGTGCATTTTACACTCAATACCTATTAAGGTTTTTTGATGGCAATTTAGGCAAATTGGGGAAACTACCAAGCATGTAATAATTCATTGCTTAAAATGTTTTTCATATATGGGGATTCCTAAAATTATAAAATCAGATAATGCTTTGGGATATATTAGTAAAGCTTTTCAGCAATTTTGTTTCCAATGGAAAATTAAGCATAACACGGTCATTCCTTATAATCCTAAAGGACAAGGTGTGGTTGAATGAGCCCATGGCAGTCTCAAGATCCATCTTCAAAAATTAAAAAGGGGGACTTATATCCTCAGTCACCATGTAATGAATTCAATTATTCCCTATTTATTTGGATGCCCATGAGCAGTCTGCCACATATAGATCTCACTTCTGCTGAAGTGAAATGGAAGGACCTTTGCACTGGGTTATGGAGAGGACACAACCATCTTTTGATATGGGGTCGAGGGCATGTTTGCATTTTTTCACAGGAAGAAAATGAAGCTAGATGGCTGCTTCAGCATTTGGTGTGGTGTACAGAAGAGAGGAATCCAGTCCAGATGATATTGTGTTGCAGATGCTCTCCCAGAGGGGTTGGAGTGAGATTTACTGAACCCATGTTCCTGATCCCCCAGTATTTCATCCTCTAGTCTGGAAAAGGAAGGGGATTATGGTTATGGTTAATGATTCTCAACTTCTTGATAGACATGCTACACCATTTTCCAGACCTCTGTGAGTATTAATTATTCTGGATCCAGCTGAGAAATGCCTGTTTTTCCAAAATAAACCTGTGACTGGTGGTTTGGCCATTTATCCACACTCTATCTTGGGACAAGGAGGTCACTTTTGCCATTATAGTGTTTATCTTTTGTTGCCAAAAGGAAATAGAAGGCCTGAAAACAAGTGCCTCAGAGATTTTCCTTCTGTGGGAAAGAGACTAGTTGGAGCAATCCAACACTATTATGAAAGTGATGTGTGGCTGAAGCCCCTCTCAGTATAGTATCACTGGATTTCAGAGATATGTGCTAGACTGGTCAGGAAACCAAATTTGGAGGTACTGAAGAGGCCCTCCAAAATGATGATGAGGAGTGGGATGAAGGTTTTGCTGCTGGTGTTTGGCACTCAGGGACTGGAGCAGCTCAAAGTTATCTTTGGAAGCCGGAGGCAGAGATGCATTGTTTTTTAGGAGAGGGGAAATAAGACGTTCAGAATTATGGAGTTACTCCTAACACACTCACAACAAAAACCACATTTTCTTGTCTCTTGAATAGATCAGTATTAGCTTGTGTTAATGCACCCTCTTTTTAATGAAAGTTATGAGAATTGTAATTAACCAGTTGTGTGTCCGTTTTTAATAATCATACTAGAAATATGGTGTTAACCCATTATTGTTGGTAACCTCTTCTTTTCACAATGAAAGTGTTACTGGTTGGAAAAAGATGAGAGCTCACCTGAGAGGAATTTGGTGTGATGCTATTGAGTCCTTAGATTTGATGTGGTTAAAAAGGAAATGTTGGATTTTGATGCAGCTAAAACTGCTAAAGACTTCCTTGACCAATTTAAAAAGGTCATTCCATCTTAGTCACCCTTTACTCCCTTAGTAGAGTGTATTGTGGCCACAGGAACATGTGTATTGCTAGCTATTATTTGCTTGTCTATTATTATCAAGTTATTTGTGAACTCTTGGTGGAAAGTTGGTTCAGAGCTACATGGAGTTAAGCTCTGCATCCTCCCTTGAAATTTTCCAGAGGCTGGTAGTTAAAGACAGATAAGTCCTTTTTACCATTTTACTACCTAAGCAGTGAATGAATGATGGAATTCATGAGACTAAGATGGATAAGACTGCTTAGTTGAAAAATGCAACCTAATACAGGAACAGACATCTGAGGAGTCTGGGGCATCCTCAGAAAATAAAGGGGGGAATTGTGAGATCCCACAGGGACTCCAGTTTGTGGCTTGATTTCATCTTGACTTAAGGTCAGAGAGTTCAAATTTGGCTTTGCTCCTCAAAGCTGAATAACAGGATGTTTGGCCAAAGAACTGGTTACTAGACGTCTTGCTCATCAACGTCAAGTATTAGGTCAAAGTTTGGTCAAGTAACAACACCAAGTTTGGTCAAAGGTGTGGTTACTAAATGTTTTGATAATTAAGGAGGTGTTTATGCTTGTTTGTTCCTTGAACCATGGTAAGAAGGTCTTCCCCCACACCTTGTTTTGGGTATAAAAAGGCTATGATAAATAAATCCAGGGCTTCTGCAGCTTTCACTTAGTGCCCTCCTGATTCTATCTTCTGTTTTTTGTCTTTTTCTTTCTTAATCCTCACTCCCCTATTCAGGTCAGCTGGTCCCTACAATATGATCCACATAGCAGCATACTTGCTGTCTTCACCGGTGAGATGATAATTGGGGGAAAACACACGGAATCACACAGACATATCTCAGGCATTGGCTACTTCCTTATAGCATATGTCCCAAATAAAGAGACTTTGGAAGTGGGACCAGTAACTCAGAAAAGATCTAGTGTTGTATGCTTCATATTGTATTGTGCAAGTAGAGTTTGTAGGTGGAAGTTTCTCTCTTCCTGCCTGGTCCTGCAGTTGGGATGAATTTCTCCCACCTGTGGTCCTGCAGCCACTTATAAAGTAATCGCTCAGGCTTATTTTAATTACAATCTTATGGCCTGTGGCTTTAGCGTATATTAGCTAGCTCTTTCAACTTAACTCAACCCATTCTTATTAATCCACATGTTGCTGCAAGGCTTTGTAGAATTATTTATTCTCTCACATCTTGCTTCTCCTGGCAGCAGCTCACAGCATCTGCCCTGACCCCACTTTTCTTCTCTATCTCACTTGGATTTCCCACCTGGCTCCACTCTGCCCTGCCATAGGCCAATGCAGATTTATTTATTAACAAATGGGAGCAACAAATATTCACAGCATACAGAAAGGCATCCCACAGCACTTACCCTTTTCTGTCTAATCAAGAAGGAGAGTTTTAACTACAACAGTACAGTTTTATATAACAAAAGTTATCAAGCAAGAGTTACAATTACAGTATCTAATCTATTTGTATTTGGTAAAATTAAAGAAAATATTATTTCATGTATCCTATATTTGCGAATCTAAAGTTTTATATCTAATTTACCTTTTATCATAACTAAGGAAAAACTGTAATTATAACCATCTAGTCCAAGTCCATCAAAGACCCCAGAAAGATATAATATTACCTAAGTAAACAGGAAGTGCATTGTAAGCAACTTCTAAAATTCTAGAAATGACCGAGACATCTGGCTGCCTAGAAAGTCATCCAAAGTTCCTCCTTAATGTTGGAGCATCTCTCTGCAGCCTATAGGCCTATAGTTTCTCAGTCACTTCTCCCTGTTTCCTGAACAATGTCAGGCAGTCTCCTCTGCAAAGCAAGAACCTGAAGGACCACCTTGTCTTGTTCTTTCAAAATTCAGTGTTCCTTTTCTCTGGGTCCTGAATGTCTAGTTTGTACAACATACTGTCAAGCAATCCAGTCAAGAGCGTTTTTTTTTCTTCTTTTTTTCCCCCAAATGGCTAACTTTTGATGTAAAGAAAGCAAGCTCCATGTTGAGTTTCTTCAATTCCCCATCATCTTCTCTGAAGTAGATTGATGCTGCCAGGAGCAGACATGTCTCAATGTCCATAAAAGTCTAAGTTCCTATAACACTTCAAATGCCATATTTTGTAAGTCTTTGAAGTGTTTGAAGATTACCTACCCACTTGAAAAATATCGTTGTATATCTAAAAAAAACTTAACTAACATGACTATGGGGGTGGTGACACATGCCTTTAATCCCAGGACTCTGGAGGCATAGCCAGGTAGATCTTTGTGAGTTTGAGGCTAACCTGGTCTATAGAGTGAGATCCAGGGCAGGCACCAGAACTACACGTGGAAACCCATCTTGAAAAACCAAAAAAAAAAATGACTATTAATTTGTATTTCTTCATTTTTATTTATTTACTTTGTATTTTTTTTCGGTTTTTGGAGACAGAGTTTCTCTGTGTAGCTTTGCACCTTTCCTGGATCTTGCTCTTTAGACCAGGATGGTCTTGAACTCACAGAGATCCACCTGCCTCTGCCTCCCCAGTGCTGGGATAAAGGTGTGTGCCACCACCACCTGGCATATTTCTTAACTATATATTACATTTTTAAATGAGGTGCATAAACATAATACTTTCAACAGGAATAAAAAAAAATATACAGTGTAACAAAATTAACTTTAAATTTGTATCAATAAGCCAAAATCCATAGCAATGTAAAACATTTCAAACAAATTGTTGCTCTTTAAATGTGGTTCAATAATCTATCCTTTTATCCTATCATATCTATATCCCCTTTTCTATTTAGAAATTGTTTGCATTTATAATCAACCTCCTTTAAAGAAAAATAAACATTTATAAACAATATTTGGAAATTTGGGCATAGCTTCTAATACTACTTCCTGTTGGTTGGGTGTTTTGGCAATCTCATGGGGATCCTGAGAAAATTAAGAATTATAGTTAAAATATGGCTGTAGTAGTTAGTGTTATAGGCTTTGTTGACCTTTCAGGGGGTCTTGATTGATCAAACCATATTAGCCTAGAAGCAATCCATAGGTTCTAATCTTTTGTGGAAACAAAAGCAGAACCTCTTTTCCAGAGCAGGATATTCCTAGACACAAATTTTAAAGTCAAGATACCTTTAAAATATACATATTTGTTTAACTGAGGAGCTTTTACAATCAAAAGTCTCTCTCCAGTTAAAAATGACAAAGACAACACAGTCTAGATTGGCTGTGTAATTTCCATTGTTGTGTGGCTTAATTTTTTTATATTACTTATTCTCCTTTTTAGGGAATTAATTTTATTATTTAAATATATATACATATATTTATTTATTTAGGGCCCTTTTATACACACACACACACACACACACACACACACACACACACACACGTGTGTCTGTGTGTCTGTGTGTCTGTGTGTCTGTGTAGTGTCCTGGTCCCCTGTTTTTGGTAGCTGTTGCCTTGCTTGTTGACCTTGATCAGATGTCCTCCCTATGCTGATTAATGCCTTTTGGTAACTCCACATGCAGTGATTAAATACCAATAGTGGAAAGGAATGTGAATAAAGAACACAACTTTTCTAGGATACGATCAAGAGAACAAAACTAAGTTAAAAGTTATCAGAGAGATTGTGTTTAATAAAGATACAGGAATTTTTCAAATGAAGAGAAAGAAATGGACATTCTAACAAGAGAGGTGTTTAGAATCTAGAGAGATATGGCCAGAGAAGAAACTCTATCCCTCATCTGGTAGTCAGATAATGGGAAATACATAGTTAATAAAACAAACGACAAGATATAAAGGAAAATAACATCACTCTGCAAGTGAAAATACAACAGAAGGATGTCAGGACTCTCATTAGCATCTACTTAGCAGCAACTGAAAGATGTGGTTCAACACTTAAGGAGGGCACTGCTTTAATCTAAGCACTGGGAAGTCAGAGACAGGTGGATCTCCATTCATTCAAGGACAGCTTGTTCTCAGAAGAAAAGTGGATGGCAGCTAGGGCTACATGGAAAGACTCTGTCTCAAAATAAATACGTTACTAAATAAGAAAAGATAAGGAGACATGTGGTGGTATTGTGTTCCCCAAAATATTGTGTACCTTAATAAACTTATCTGGGGTCAGAGACAGAACAGCCACAATATTAAACATGAGGATAGGCATACGCCTTTAATCCTAGCATTCCAGAGACAGAAATCCCTCTGGATCTCTGTGAGTTCAAGGCCACATTGGAAATGGCCAGGCGTGGTGACACATGCCTTTAATCCCAGTAAACCAGCCTTTAATCCCAGGGAGTGGTGGTAGAGAGCAGAAAGGTATATAAGGCATGAAGAAACTCAAGGCATTTGGCCTGGGTAGGCATTTGGCCTGGGTAGGCATTTGGCCTGGAGAAGCATTTGGCCTGGTTAATCATTCAGACTTCTAGCAGCAGTTCAGATGAGAGTCATTCGGATATGAGGACATAGAGGCTTCCAGTCTGAGGAAGCAAGACCAGCTGAGAAGTTTGCCAGGTGAGGTTAGCTATGGCTCGTTCTGTCTCTCTGACCTTCCAGTGTTCACCCCAATAACTGGCCTCAGGTTTGATTTTATTAATAAGACCTGTTAAGACTCATGCTACATCTGGTGCCCAACATTTGTGCTATGAATTCTTGAAAAAGCTACTTGGCTAGGGCCCTGTGGGGCCCCAGCTCAGACCCGAGCTATACGTTGCCAGTTGTGGTGGCACACGCCAGTAGGATTTACTGAAGGAGACAGAGCCATGAGGATCCCGAGTTTAAGGCCGGCCTAGGAGGCTTGCTTAGGAGAAGCTTCGGCCAGGGCTGAACCACAAACAGTGGTGGGACCATGGAGGCAAAAGCTGCTGCTCCACGTTGCTGGCTTCTATTTGACCTGAAATGTGATTTTATTTGTATGTTAATAAATAAAGTTGCCTAGAGGTCAGAGCTATTAGCAAACCATAGAGAAAGCCATGGCGGTGGTGGTGCACGCCTTTAATCCCAGCACTTGGTAAGCAGAACAAGGTAGATTTCTGTGTGTTCAAGGATACAACCAGCATTGGAGACACACGCCTTTGATCTCAATACCAACCATAGAAGACCTGGAGGTCTGTACACAGGCAGTGATGAGGTAGTCACGTAGTTCGGTTTACGACCAATGAGAAGGCAGAACAGAACTCTATTTAAGGACGAACGCACAGGAAGTAGTTCTTTTTTGGAGAGGTCTCTTGGCGGGAGAAGCTGGCTGGCGGCAGGTGGTAAGGTTCTTAGCTCTGACCTCTTGGGCTTTTATCTTTACCTTGGCTCTGTGTTTCTTATTTAATAAGACAGTTGCTTACATCTACATTTGGCGCCCAACGTGACAAGAATCCATTAAAAACCGCTTGACTTGGCTTGCTGGCGGGTCCGGTTTCCCGCCCGGGCAGCCGGCTCCCTAGTCCAGGCGGCCAGCTCCCTAGCTGGGGCCCAGGCCGGACTGACCGTAGGCCCAAGCAGTAGCTTAGCGCCGGTGCTACAAACAACTCAGGCCTGCCCTGCCGAACAGGGTCCCTGCCTGTAAAGCCAACGCACATGGTCGGGATTTAAGGAAGCCGCCGCCCAGGCTTGGCAGCCCAGGCTTGACTCCGCTCAAGTCGCAACACATGGCTGGATTTAAGCTTTTAGTAGCTTGCTTTCTTGCTTGCTCTCTTGCTCACTTTCTTGCTCTCTCTCTCTCTCTCTCTCTCTCTCTCTCTCTCTCTCTCTCCCCCTCTCTCTCCCTCTCTCTCCCTCTCTCTCCACACCTTGGACACTAGGTGGCTGTTTTGAAATTCGCTCGGATTTCTACTGTTCTGCACAGATTTGGTAAGTCAATTAACATATCAGATATTTTAAAGGAAACTATTTAAAAGAGAAATTTTTTCCACTTAAAAAAATGGGTTTTCTGTGTGCATTGGAAGAAAATTGGGCTTTGTTTGCAATTTTAGGCAGTGTGACAATGGAACAACTGTATGGGATGATTAATATTGATCTGATTATGCATTTTTATTACTATGTTTATACTCATTTTACTATTTAAAAATTTAAGTGCCAGGATCACAGTTTTAGAAAAACTTGTTAAACCTGAAAAAACTCAGACAGAAGAAATTAAGAGTGAAGTTGTGGATCAAAAGGTTACAGAGAGAAAGCCTGTTTTCACACAGTCACCCTTAATTTACCCGGTAACTGTACAGCAGTCGCCTGATCAAATGACTACCCAAAATAATTGGGTTCCGATTGACATGTTGGATTTACGAAGGTTTAAGGAGGCAATAGTGTCTTATGGCATGCATTCCCCATATGTAAAGCAAATATTAAACTCTTGGTCGACATATAATAGGATTACACCACAGGACTGGTGGGAGCTGGCACAGGCTGTTCTGGAGCCAAGCCAGAAATTTCAGGGGCACATGTATTTTAAGGAGGAAGCTAAAAACATAGAAAAACAATGGAGGGATAAAGGAATACAAGTCTGCCAAGATCAACTTATTGGAGAAGGCCAATATGCTTCAGTACACACACAATGTTTATATGATGTCCAAACCTTAATTCTATGTCGAACGGCAGCCTTGAATGCATGGGACAGACTTGAGGAACCAGGAAAAAAAGCTGAGTCATTTACAAAGGTTACACAAGGCCCAAAAGAATCTTTCACAGATTTTTTTACAAAGACTGGCTTCAGCAGTAAAGAGAATGGTCCCTGATTCAGAAGCTAGTCGGATAATAATTGAATCTTTGGCCTTTGAGAATGCGAATGCAGCATGCAAAAGAATAATCAGGCCATTAAATGCAAGATCTGCACCCTTGGAAGATTGGATTAGAGACATAGTTAATGTGGAGGCTCATGACCATGATGATATGTGGGTAGGAGAAGCAATTTCAAGGGGTTTGAGGAATGTTAGATGTTTTGGATGTGGTAAGCAAGGACATTTGAAAAGGGACTGTAAACAGGTCATTCCTAGGAACAATGTTTCTTCAAGGACCAATGATAACAGAATGCCCCTTCCTTCTGGAGTATGCAGAAGGTATGGTAAGGGAAAACACTGGACCAATGAATGTAGATCAACAAGGGACAGACAAGGTAATCCTTTGCCTCAGTCTTCGGGAAACTCCCAGAGGGGCCTATTGGAGGCCCCAACAGCAAATCCAGTTCAAACCTTTCCTGCGGTCATAGAGGAAATCCCTGCTCAGAGCGATTAAATAACCAAATGCCTATTGGAATAAATCATGCTGGTCAGGATGATGAAACAGAGAGAATAGAAAATTCAGGAAAAAGCATAAAGAAAATTTTTTGGCAAACTTCTATTAATGAACAAAGACCAAAATTAATGATAAAAATAAATGGTGTTTTGTTGTCTGGTCTGGTAGACACAGGTGTGGACGTTACCATAATTGCACCAGAATTTTGGCATCCAACTTGGCCTCTTCAGGAGGTAAATGTTCAACTGTTAGGAATTGGGACATTATCTCAAGTAAAACAGAGTGTAAGATGGCTAGAATGTAGGTCCAGAAGGACAGAGAGGTAAATTAAAGCCATATGTGGCTAACATAGCTATGAACCTGTGGGGTCGAGACCTGTTGCAACAATGGAATACTCAGATTAACATCCCTCCAGTCTCAGAAACAAATAATAAACTAGCACATGTTTCTGAGAGAAATATTAGAAGGCATTATTCTGAGTGGTCACCAGCCATCCATATTATACAAGAACAGGGCACAACAACTGATGATCTCCCAAAGACACCAACAGCTCTACCTTTAAAATGGTTAACAGACAAGCCTGTATGGGTTCAGCAATGGCCTTTAACAACAGAGAAACTCCAGGCTTTAGAAGAGCTGGTAGAAGAGCAGTTAAATGCTTAGCATATTGAAGAATCAACCAGCCCTTGGAATTCTCCTGTATTTGTTATTAAAAAGAAATCTGGTAAATGGAGAATGGTAACAGATCTTAGAGCAATTAACAAAGTAATTCAGCCAATGGGCTCTCTACAATCTGGAATTCCTTTGCCTACTCTGTTACCAAAAGGATGGCCTCTCATAGTTATTGATTTAAAAGACTGTTTCTTTTCAATACCCTTACAAGAAAAAGACAGAGAAAGATTTGCTTTCACAGTGCCTACTTATAATAATTCTCAACCAGTTAAAAGATTTCAATGGAGGGTCCTACCACAGGGAATGTTGAATAGCCCAACTCTGTGCCAATATTTTGTACAACAGCCATTAGAAGTGATACGTAAAAAATTTCCTAAATCTATAATTTATCATTATATGGATGATATTTTACTAGCAGACTCAAATGCAGATACTTTAGAAAGAATGTTTGAAGAAGTAAAGAAAATTTTGCCTTGCTGGGGATTACAAATTCCTCCTGAAAAGATACAAAGAGGAGATTCTATTAATTATTTAGGATATAAAATAGAGCTACAAAAAACTAGACCCCAAAAGGTGCAAATTAGGAGAGATAGACTACAGACTCTTAATGACTTTCAAAGATTATTTGGAGACATTTCTTATCTACAAACTATTGTTGGGGTGAAAAATGATGAACTGAATAATTTGTTCAAAACCTTAGAAGGTGACAAGGACTTAAATAGTCCAAGAGAATTATCACCTGAAGCTGAGAAAGAATTGGCTTTGGTTGAAAAGAAAGTACATGAAGGACACGTGGATCGTATTGATCCAAAGCTGGATTGCATTTTGGTTATTTTACCTTCTAGGCATTCTCCTACTGGAATATTAATGCAGAGGGAAGATATTATATTGGAATGGATATTTTTACCAAATAACCCAAATAAAAAATTAAAAACTTATGTGGAAAAGATCTCTGACTTGATTTGGAAAGGAAAATTGAGACTTCGTCAATTAGCAGGAATAGACCCAGCAGAAATTGTCGTACCTTTAACTAAG
>CABHPQ010153850.1:0-15534 GCA_902168405.1 Peromyscus aztecus
TCAGGCCTGGCAACCTGAGTGGGAGCCCTCGGACCCAAGTCCTCCAAGGAGAGCACCCGGCCTGCAAGTTGTCTCCACATATGCCCCATGGCCTGCGTGTCCTCGACCCCCGCCCGAGTAAATGCAATTTAACAGAACAAAGCGAGTGTGATCGCTCACAACTGTGATTCCAGCACCCAAGATGCAAGTTTGAGACCAGCCTGGGCTAGGCAGCAAGGCCTTTTTCAAAAGAAACCTGAATTCTTACTTTGTCTTTTCCTAATTCGAGAACCTGAAGTTCAGAGAAAAGGAACATGGGATTGGGGTCTCTGAGCATCCTGGGAAGGTTGGGAAGATGGAAGAGTGGGATTCGGGGCCATACCTGTTGTTCCAGCTTCTGCAGCCTCACACCAGAGAATTCATCCTCCAAGGTTCTGAGAGAAACACAGACTGGTGGCCACAGGCAGCAGGGCAGCTTGGCCTGTTCAAGAGCCCCTCCCCTTGACCAATGTGGGTTCTTAGCGCCAGTGATGTCATAGTAGGTGAGGGACCTGAGCTTTTGAGGTCAGTTATGACTCTCTTTCTCCCAGCCCCTCCCCTTTAGGACCCTACCAGAGGCCCAGGCTCTAGCTATCTCGGGAGCCATGGACGTCGGGGTCCAGATCCCCCCACACACACACCTAACTACGGTTCATGGTGTTGTGCCTGAAGACAGTTTGAGCCCCGAAGCTGTGTGTATCCCGTATCTAGGTCCCCTCTCCCCCAAACCGCTGCCCATTAGGTTTCCTCACTCACTCTTTCTTCCACGGTTCATTTTCCTGAGACGGTCTAGAGGATTAGGAAGGCATAAATCAGACCTAGAGCCCACATCTAACTAGAAACCGCCCTCTAATTCCTGACATCTGCCTTCCTTTTTATTTTGAACCCTAACAACCCAAACCCCAGTGCCTGCCTGAGACTTAGTAGCCTGTGGCGAACTTTAAGCACTGTTGGGAGCACAAAAATCCAGCTCTCTACCAAGCAGGTAAGGCTGGTCCTGCTTCTAAGTATTGGGACTTGGGGACTCAGGGTCACAAATCCCAACTCCTCAGCATCCACCTGTCTGGAATCCCAGAGGTGCCCACCCCTCCCTAGCACCAGCTTGGAGCTCTCACACTGGAACACAGCCAAACACTTTCTCAGCAAGGGGTGTTCCCACAGGGACTTGCCCTCTTGGCCCCTCAAGGTCCATGTCCAACAGAGTAATGCCTCCAGGCCACTGAAGCAGACTGCTCCCTTGTTCTGGGGGTTCTGAATTGGAACTGCAAACCAACATTCCTTAAAGGGACCCAAGAGTAGCTACCTAGCAATACAGTTCTACATACAGAGCATTTAAGAAATTTATAAGCCTAGTGGCTCATGCCTGTGATTCCAGCACTTGGGAGGTGCAGACAAGATGCCAGGAATCGAGGCATTCCTCCTCTACAAGCATTCCTATCTCTTCCAAGTCAGCTTGGGATGCATAAAGTCATTTCTCAGGGGAAAAAAAAAGGAGGGGGGCTGGGGGCTGGGAGTTGGGGTATTTTAATCTCAGCACTTGGGAGTCAGAGGCAGGAGGATCTCTGTGGTCTCGAGGCCAGCCTGGTCTACATAGAGTTCCAACTAGGGCTACATAATGAGACCCTTCTAAAAAGTAGTGATAGTATCCTATGCAGTTGGTTATCACCAAAGCTCTAACTTGCAGGAACTTGTGGAGCGAAAATAAATGAGAAGACTACAATTCCCAGGAGACACAGCAGCTAGGTGTCCTCAAAAGTTGCCCTGCCCACTCCCACCCTCATGCTTTGACTTTTATTTGAAAACGACGTAGGAAATGCCACGTTTAAGAATGTGAGTCTCTGGGCTGGAGAGATGGCTCAGTGGTTAAGAGCATTGACGGCTCTGCCAGAGGTCTTGAGTTCAACTCCCACGAACCACAGGGTGGCTCACAGCCATCTCTAGTGGGATCTGATGCTCTCTTCTGGCATAAAGTTGTACATGCAGATAAAGCACACATATACAAAATAAGTAATAAAATCCAAAAAAGCTGGAGAAATTTTCCAAAGTAAGGGAGCCAGCGTGGACCAATCAGCATCCTGGGGGCAGGTCCTCCGCGGGTGGAAAAGTGGGAGTGACTTAGGAGGGAAATCAGCAGAAACCCGGCAGAGGTCCCAGCGTGGGAAAACGCCCTCTGCGCTAGGAGAGGTGAGGGGCGTTGGATAGCGGAGGGCAGGGGACTGGAGATCCGGGTACTTGCAGGGTTTCGGGTCTCCGTGGTCCCGTGAGAAGGGGAGTGTAGGGGCCTAGGATCTCGGTTCGGGAAACATTCCCTACTTTGAGGGAGACAGGATGAAGGTCTGCGGACTGCGCTGTAGGAAAGGGAGGCTAGAGGCCTGGCATCCTGGGTTGCAGGTGACGAAACGCGTGGAGTCCTCAGTTTTGCAAATGGGAATGGCACTGAGGATGGCGTGCACACTCGTTTGCCCAGCCGGATACGGGGTTAGAACATCCTTAGGTTGGGTAGTAATGCGCGCCTACAAGTCGCTTGGGGGCGGGGGGAGAGGCAGGAGGATCAGGAATTCAAAGCCAGCCTTTGCTACTTGTCTCAGAAAACCGTAGCAAAACAACAAAAACGCATTTTCCATCTCTCCTGGCAGAGCAGCCACGATGCCTACCTCCGCGCCCCGCGGGGCCCCTTCCCTCCTCCTAGCACCTCTGCTGATGCTGTCTGCTGTGCTGGCGGTGCCCCTGGACCGCGCGGCGCCCCATCAGGACGACGGCCAGGCCACCGAGAGCCCGGTGAGTAGCCCTGCCCTGTGCTCTGGCGTGTTTGCAGTGATGCAGTTCCTGCTATCCCCAAGGCCCTGGTGAAAACTCCAGGGATCCCTGTTTAACACGCTGAGGCTTCCGGTTTACCTGCCTTCCTGTGCGGTAGTGTGTTGGTGAAACACACAAGCAGACCCGGGACCCTGGCCATCGAGATATGGAAATCAAGATAGATCCCAAATGAAAACCCGTGTCACTCCCTCCCCTAAACTCCTCTGATCTTTAAGATCCTCCTTAACGAGGCATGGAGAAACCAAAAGAAAAACTACATTTCCCAATAGCACCATGGGTAGTGGATGCTACTACCTAACTGGGGTATTCCTGCTTCACAGAGCTCATGGGAGGTGTAGTTTAAATGGGAAAAGGACATGGGGTGCGGGGGCTGCTGATTTACAAATTCCCACAAATATCTATTGAACCTTGTGAAAGCTTTCCTCTTAGGAGAAAGTTGGATCTTTCAAAGTTCCAGGTACCTGATTGATGGCCTAGTTCTTCTAAGGTTAACTGAGGTTGCCTCCTGAAACAGGTGGTTCCAAGCCCTGTGTGGCATGGCCTCAGGTAAGGTGTTAGTACTGTACTCTATGGAATCTTGAAGTGAACACCATTTTGTTAGCGTTTCAGGGAAAACTAATAGGGCTGTCAAGTTCTAAGTCTTGGCAAGTTCCAAGAAGAGGGTTGATGGAAGAGAAAGCCAGGCTTTTTGAGATAGGGTGGAAAAGTAAGCAGGTTGAGCAACGTAGATCAGTAAGCAGCTGCTAATAGAGGAGAGAGTGTCTTGAGTGTTGGGACAAGAGTGCTTAGGATTTGCTGATCCCCAGAGAGGGGAGGGAAGGAAATGTTATGCTTTTGAATGAGAATCCTGAAAAGTGGCAGGTCCAGCAGTGACGATCTGGGAAGAGCTGCGTGTAGGGAGGGGCTTCTGGCCTGGAAAAAATGGCCTTGACTCCTATCAAGCACGTCTTGAGGTGAATCAGCGTTCTTGAGCAATGGGCTCTTAGACTGACAGGTCTAGTTGGATGGACTCTTCTCCCCACCCCTGAGACAAGGTTTCTCTGTGTAGCCCTGGAACTCCCTCTGTAGACCAGGCTGGCCTCAAACTCAAACTCTGCCTGTCTCTGCCTCTGGAGTGCTGGGATTAAAGGCATGTACCACCACTGCCCTTGGACGGACTCTTAAGGGAGGCGGCAACAGAAGTATACAGTGTTTTGGGCTGTTCAGACCGAATCCAGATTCTGTTCTGACCAGGAAGAAGTAGCTTCCTTTAATGGGCCAAAACAACATGCTTCTCTCTCCACTCTGCTCCCTTTCATATGGCATTTTAAATGTTAAGGATGTAAAGCTGGTTATGATGGAGGGGTCTATCTTCAGTGACCCCTAAGCCTGCCTGATTCCCACATCGAGAACTGCGAACCTAAGACCATTTAGATTTTAGTATTTATGTATCTAGGTTTAAGTGTCGAGCTGATCTGACTACTTACAGTTGAAGTGGGGGTTCCATTCACAATGACCTTCAGGCCTTGGAGTAAGATCAAAGGAATTGGTTGGATGGAGTTAGACCTCATAGAATCATCTGAAGATAGGACAGGAGACAAAATTAAGAGAGCAGCTCAATATAAAATATCAAAAGGTTAATAGGCTCACTCCCTACATGATAATAGACAGGAACCAATTCTGCCATGATCCATAGATTCAATTCCAAAGCCGTTTGCCAAAATCATGGTGGGGCCAATGAGATGGCTCAGTTGGGTAAAGGTACCGGCTGCATCCAATCCCTGGGACCCGGATGGTGAAGGAGCGAATCACTGCTGCATGGTGTTCTTCAATTTCCACTCAGATAATGACATGTGCACACACTCGGGAGGCAGAGGTAGGCGGAGTTCTGTGAGTTCGAAGCCAGCCTGGTCTACAAAGTGAGTTCCAGGACAGCCAGAGCTACACAATAACACCTTGTCTCAAAAAACCAAACCAAACAAACAAACAAAAAATTGGAGATCAGATTTTTTCCCAGTAATGGAGAATACATCCTGAAGTTGAGTCAATAGGAATCAACAGACTTAACGATCAGGAGTTACCTTAGTGGCTGGGGACTGAGGGGCTCAGGACCCACAAGTCGCCCTGGTTCCTGAGGACCCAGCTTTGTTTTAGATTTATTTTATTCCTCTGAGTGCTTTGTCTGCACATATGTGTGGGCCCCACATGCACACCTGGTGCCTGAGGAACTGGTGAGCCTCCGTGTGGGGGCTGGGAATCAAACCTCAGTTCTTCACAGGAAAAGATACTCTTAACCATGGAGCCAACTCTCCAGCCCCTGAGGAGCAAGCTTTAAAAATAATAATAATAATAATAATAAAGGTACGCAGCTGGGCACAGTGGCACAAGCCTTGAGTCCCAGCTCTTGGGAGGCAGAGGCAGGTGAATCCCTGTGAGTCTGAGGGCCAGCCTGGTCTATATAATGAGCTTCAGGACAGCTATGTAAGAGACCCTGTAGCTAAAATAAAATAAAATAAAATAAAGCTTAATAAAGGTAGGATTGCCATCTCATAGTGTACTAATTTCTTTCCTGTGAAGATCTGGAGTGACTGAAAAGAAACCCAGAAGGGGAAGAGAATTGTTCAGGACTTTCTTATGCAGGCCACAATATTTTGAAAGAAGAACCCATCATGGAGGTCCTTATCACAGGGAAATAACATGGAGATTCCCAGCAGATATTGTATGAGAATAGCCACCCCCCTTTTTAATAAAAAAGCCCCTCAGTTAGGGGTCGTATAGAAGGAGACACTTCCTGTGGAGCTGAGAATGCTGACATCAGTATGCACCACCACACCCGGCTATTATTATTTTTTTATTTTGTATGTGTGTGTGGTATGTGCACATTATGCGGTTACTCATGTGGAAGCCCAAAGAGGGCGTCAGATCCTCTGGCACTGGAGTTATAGGCAGTTGTGAGGGACCAGTGTGGGTCCTCTGCCAGAGCTGAGCCATCTCTCCAGCCCCAGAAGTTGTGCTTTTTTGAGTGAGAACTCAGGACTGTCAGCAGGCTCAATGGTGAGGTCTGTGAGCATCTGCTGCTCTGTGGGATTTTTGCAAACACAAAAAGGCACAGTTGAGCCTCTTTCCATTATTGCCAGTCCTGATTTTCATTGTTTTATTTTGGATTTCTGTTTTTGTTTTAAAGGCAAGAGCTCACCCTGTAGCCCAGGCCAGGCTTGAACTTGAAGCAGTCCTCCTGCCTCAGGCCCTTAGTGCTGAGATTATTA
Organism: Peromyscus aztecus; assembly: GCA_902168405.1. NCBI lineage: Eukaryota > Metazoa > Chordata > Mammalia > Rodentia > Cricetidae > Peromyscus > Peromyscus aztecus. The sequence goes on from CABHPQ010153850.1 coordinate 6,081, forward strand.
CAAGCTTGGTATCTCCCAGTGATTTTCTTTTCATTTTTTGTGTAAATGTGTATGTTCAGGTTTTTATGCATATGTATGTGTGTACCAATGCACATGAAGGTCAGAGGTCAGCTTCTGATTTCCCTCCTCCCAAGCTGTCAACCTTGTTTTGATACAGGGTGTTTTCCTTGGATCTGGAATTCTCAAAGTAGGTCAGGCGGGGCTGGAGAAATGGCTCAGTGGATAAGAGCACTGGCTGCTCTTCAGAGGACCCAGGTTCAATTCCCAGCACCCACATTGCAGCTCTGTAACTCCAGTTCCAGGGAATCTGCCACCTTCACACCAATGCACATGAAATAAATTTAAAATAAATCATTAAAAAAAAAAAAAAAAGACACAGTCTCAAAGTAGGTCCGCCTGTGGGTCCAGTGAGCCTCCAGACATGCCTCTGCCTCAGCCCCACAGCTGGCAAGGCAAGCAGGCACTGCCGTACGTGGCTTTCCTCAGGAGATTTATTTTTACTATTTTCTAGAGCTTTTATAAATAACAATATCCGTGTGTGTGTGTGTGTGTGTGTGTGTGTGTGTGTGTGTGTGTGTTTATGTATGTATGTAGGTGCTTGCAGAGGCCAGAAGAGGGCATCAGATCCCCCGCAGCTGGGGTTACAGATGGTCCTTGACCCACCGGATTTGAGTGCCAGGAACAGAACTCAGCTTCTCTGCAAGAGCAGCCAGGGCTCTTACCTCCTGAGCCGTCTCCAGTCCTGCCTGACTCTTTTCTGTTAAGTGGGTTTTGGAACTCTGACTCATTCATTATGAAGAAAGCGTTTTACCCCTAACTCATCCATCTCTTCAGCTCCTCCATTTGTTGTTCATTTCTTGTGTGCCATAGAACCTTCCAGGAGGTGGACACTGGCAGAAGGTCAGGGGTTGGAACTGGACTGGATGGCTCCGGAGTACTCAGCCAGTAAAGCTGGTCCCGGCCAGGGGAAAGAAACTTAGAGGGTAAGGCAGGTGTTGCTATGTCTGCCCTTGTCCCTCAGGACACAGGCCTGTACTACCACCGGTACCTCCAGGAGGTCATCAATGTGCTAGAGACAGACGGGCACTTCCGGGAGAAGCTGCAAGCTGCCAACGCTGAGGACATCAAGGTGCGCTGGACATGGGCTGTGGGGAGGGTGTGCTCAAGGGAGTTTCTCGGGGTCACAGATGGGAAGGAGTCTGGAGACCCCCAAAGATGTGTTTAAACATAGACATGCGTTCTTAGCTCTCCTACTCCCCAGCTACGGAACCTCAGTTTACTGTGCCTCAGTTTCCTGTCAAGAGGTAGCCCTGGTCCCCTTGAGTCCTTGAGAAAAGCAACCTAACGAAGGACTTGTCCACGGTTCCCAGGCACAGGCCACCATAGACAGAGGTGGCATCGGGAGCATGATGGCTCCTGTGCTGTGTCCACAGTCAAAAAGACGGATGCATAGGGGCTCACCTACCCTTCTGCTTTCTGTCAGCTCTGGAGCCCAGCTCAGGGGATACTGCCACTACCAGTCAGGGAGGGTCTTCCCACCTTCATTAACCCGGTCTAGAAACTCCCTCTTAGACGTGCTCAAATGTTTGTCCTCTAGATAATTCTAGATCTGGTCAAGTTTACAGTCTTGAGCATTCCAGATGACAGACCTGGGTTGCAAAAGAAGTCCTCTTGGTGCCCTCAGCTGTTTGCCGGCAGCTCCTTGGCACTGATGGCCAGGCAGTGTCGCAGGGGCTTGTACCTAGTGGAGACACTGGAGAGCCCTGGAGTGCTGTGAGCAGGAGAGGCCAGGGTCAGCTCTGATGGAGGAATACAGAGTCAAGATGATATCGGGCATGCCAGGCCCAGAGAAAGCAACAGACTCAGTCCTCTGTGTGGGTGGGAGACGGAGACGTCTGACGTCTTCCTAAGGGGGATGTGCCACCTCAGGTGAATACTGAAAGACAGAATTGATTGGAAAGAGGCGGCAGGTAGTCAGTGGCCACAGGCAAAGGTCCTGTGGTGAGAACTGACATACTCATGGGCACTCCCAGTCAGTACTGCTGGGTCTGAGGTGAGCAGGGCCTCTCTGCAAAGCTCGGGCTGCATCCTGGTCCTGTGGGCTTCCAGGTACCAGGGCTGGCTGCAAAAAAGGAAGACAGGAGCACAATGGAGCTTTGGGGGTTTGGGTGTATAGGGTATAGAGTGGGACCACCCAGCACACCCCCTCCTGGCACCGCCTGACTGGGGGACCCCCTTCCCTGTCCTTGAAGAGTGGAAAGCTGAGCAGAGAGCTGGACTTCGTCAGCCACCATGTCCGCACCAAGCTGGACGAGCTCAAGCGGCAGGAGGTATCGAGGCTGAGGATGCTGCTCAAGGCCAAGATGGATGCAAAGCAGGAGCCCAGTGAGTGTGGGTGGCTTTGTGCTGGGCGGGTGGCGCTGTGGGCTCTTGGGAAAGCAGGTGGCAGTTACTCGGGATTTCTTTCTTTTCTCTCTGGCACATTTTCACTGACATTATTCTCCCTGCTTTTCCCCCCTTTTGTTTATTTCTGGAGGGTTTGTGGCGAGTTTGCCCTTCTGAGACAGGGTCTCATGCAGCCAGGCTAGCCTCAAACTTACCGTGTAGCCAAGGATGACCTTGGACTCCTGATCCTTCTGCATCTACCTCTTGAGTGCTAGTGTAGGCCACCACACATTGCTGCTTTTTCTTTTAAATATCCTTATTTAACTATAATAAGGGCCTGTGAGAGGGGTAAAGGCACTTGCCCCCCAAACCTGATGACCTGAGTTCCATCCCTGGAACCACACTGGGGAGGAGAGAACCCACGCCACAAAGCTGACCTCTGACCATCACATGAATTCTGTGACGTGCTCTTGTACACCCGTGTGCTAAAGGAACCAGTAGCTCAAATGTCCACCAGCTGTGGGGTGGATAAATCAAATGCACCATGGAGCATTGGTCAGCCCTAAGAAGGTATGGGAAGCTGGCATGCAGAACAAGGGAAATAACCCTTGGAAATAGGGTGCTGTACGAAGCCAGACACAGAAGGGGACCAAACACATGGAATGACCCAGTCGGCGAATCCACAGAGAAGGGATGGGGATGAGTGTCTGCCCGCAGCTGGACAGAGAAAAACACGGTGCTAGCTAAGGGGCTGGGCTGGGCTCTTTGGGGTATGACAGCAGCATCCTAGAAGTCCTGGTGGCGGTGTTTGCATGTACCTGTGGATGTACTAAAAACTGTCAAATTGTATGCTTTGAATGAATGGTTTAGGGCTTGGCAAGATGGCTCAGCCAGTAAGGTGCTTGCTCCCAAGCCTTAGTAGCATCTTGATGAGAGACATACAACCTGGATGAGACATGTGCACACTCACCACCACCACTACAGCCACAGACTAATCAGGGCTACTCAGGGGGCTCATGTTACTAGGCTGTAGTGGCAAGGCGGACTTGTAGCAAGCATCTATTAAGAGCAACATCTGGCATCGCTGTCAACCAACCATCGCTGGTGGTTACTGTTACTTTAAGCATCAGAGTCAGTGGAGGAATCACCTCCTCTGTCATCCTCAGGCACTGTCCCAGGCCCGTGTGCCAACCTCCTTGCCTCCTTGGCCCTCCGTGACTTTCCTCTTTACACTCCTGCCCTGAGTCAGGGGTTCTGACAGAAAGCCGTGATGGGTGTTGTTTTGTTCGGTTTTCCCTTATCCAGACTTGCAGGTGGACCACCTGAACCTCCTGAAGCAGTTTGAACACCTGGACCCGCAGAACCAGCACACATTTGAGGCTCGGGACCTAGAGTTACTGATCCAGACGGTAGGGTGAGGACCACACCAGCTGAGGTGCTCAGCAGGGAGGAGGAGGGAACTGAGTCAAGATGTGGGTCTTGCCTCCTGGTGTTCTGGCGGAGAGCAGTGAGGCTGGGTCTGGGTCTGAGTCAGCTCTCAACGCCCTCCTGCTTTTCCACAGGAAAGCAGGTGACTAGGGCTGCGCTGGACTCTGCTCTCTGCACTGTAAGGTGCTCAGCAGCAGTCCCGGGCTTTACCCCAGATGCCTAAGACTTCCTAATGCAGCGAGCAGAACTTGTCTGGCGTTGACAGCTGTCCCTTGGTGCGTGGGTAGAGCATCTGTCCTCTAACAACTGTTAGTGCCTAGTTGCCGCAGTGACAGCTAGTTACCAACTTAGTAGCTTGAGAAAGCATGAATTCGAGGCTGGGCTTTGGTGGCGCACGCCTTTAATCCCAGCACTCGGGAGGCAGAGGCAGGCGGATCTCTGTGAGTTTGAGGCCAGCCTGGGCTACCAAGTGAGCTCCAGGAAAGGCGCAAAGCTACACAGAGAAACCCTGTCTCGAAAAACCAACAGAAAGAGAGAAAGCATGAATTCATTATCTTATCTTACAACATTTGTTTTAGCTGGGCAGTGGTGACACATGCCTTTAATCCCAGCACATGGGAGGCAGAGGCAGACAGATCGCTATGGGTTTGAGATCAGGGTCTACAAAGCTAGTTCCAGGACAGCCAGGTCTACACAAAGAAACCCTGTCTCGAAAAACAAAAAGAAGAGAGAGAGAGAGAGAGAGAGAGAGAAAGATTTGTTTTGAGCCAGTATCTTGATATGTAGCCCAGGCTGGCTTAGAACTTGCCATCCTCCTGTCTCAGCCTCCCGAGGGTTGAGACTGCCGGCTTGGTCCTGCCTGACATGTCCTTGGCTACCCAAGCTGTGCTGCTATTTCTATTGCGCCCACCTCACGGGCCGTCCCCTGCTCATTACTGAAGTGCTGAGCTGAGAAGGACTTTGAAGATTCACATCCAAGCTGCTGCTGCATAAACATCATCACTTTGGGAAAGCAGCCCAGGGTTTGCTGTGATGGGACCCGAACATGGAGACCAAGAAAGTGAAGTTATGCCAGGTGTCTGAAAGACAGGAGGAACATGACCTTCTTACCTCTCCACAGGCCACCCGAGACCTTGCCCAGTATGATGCTGCACATCATGAAGAGTTCAAACGCTACGAGATGCTCAAGGAACATGAGCGAAGACGTTACCTGGAATCTCTGGGAGAGGAACAGCGGAAGGAGGCTGAGAGGAAGCTACAAGAGCAACAGCGCAGACACCGGGAACACCCCAAAGTCAATGTCCCTGTAAGGACCCCACATATGCTTTACCATGTCCAACTCATAAACAGGAAAACAAAAACAAACAAAAAAAAAATGCAGATGCAGAACTACAACTCCCAAGAAGCCTTGAGGCAAAAAGTCAATCTACCTATATGAAACTGCTCCAAGGGTTGCTGGGAACTGTAGTTCTTTTTTTTTTAAAGATGTATTTATTATGTATACAGTGTTCTGCCTGCACGTATCCCTGCAGGCCAGAAGAGGGCACCAGATCTCATTACAGATGGTTGTGAGCCACCATGTGGTTGCTGGGAATTGAACTCAGGGCCTCTGGAAGAGCAGCTGGTGCTCTTAACCTCTGAGCCATCTCCCCAGCACGGAACTGTAGTTCTTACGTGAGGAGGATTAAATTTTATTGGATGGGCACATGGGGCTGTCTGACCTGATACTCATTGTTCACAAGCTGCTGCTATTCTTCTCCACAGGGCAGCCAAGCCCAATTGAAGGAGGTGTGGGAGGAGCTGGATGGATTGGACCCTAATAGATTCAACCCCAAGACTTTCTTCATACTACATGGTAAGATGGGGAGGGTGTTCCAGAACCTGAGAGGTCCTGATGTCCTGGGGCCTGAATGCCATGGGAAGTCCACCCTTCCCAGTGGGGCTTTGTGAGCCTCCCAGGCCTCCTTCATATCCTGACTGACCAAAGACCCTGCCACTTCCTGTTGCTAAGCCTGGGATCTTCCATGGAAGGGCCAAGTCTTTTTCAATATTCTTTTCCTCTGTATTCTAAGGAATGGCCATGTCCTCTAACTGAGCAGACCAGGCTTGAGGAATACAGAACTACAACTCCCAAGAGCCACAGAGACAGAAAGTGCCTATATGAAAGGGGTATGGGAAGTAGGAGGCCTGGAGAGATGGACCAGCAGTTAAGAGCACTGGCTGCTCTTCCAGAGGACCCGAGCACTGGTGTGGCACTCACAGCCCTCTAATTCCAGTGCCAGGGGATCCAGTGCCCTCCTGGCCTCTGAGGGCACTACATAGTACATATACATAGTACACATACATACGTGCAGGCAAAACACCCATATACGTTAATTTTGGGGGGTTTGTTTTTTTATTTTTATTTTAAATCTGCCACAGGACTGTTGGGAATTGAAGTTCTTAGACCTTAGAAAATGAAGTATGTTGGCTGCCACAGTAGCCCAGAAGCCTGGGCCTCCCAAGAGTCCTGCCTCAGGGCGGGCAGCCTGAGTTTGGTTTGTGGAACATACATGATGGCAAGAGGGAACCAAATCTGACCTCCACACCTGCACCCACACCCAGGCGCACACATGCACACAATTTAAACAAAATGTAATTTTTGTTTTGTTTTGTTTTCTTTAAGGCAGGGTCTTGCTGGGTGGTGGCACACGCCTTTAATCCAAGCACTAGGGAGGCAGGCAGGTCTCTGAGTTTGAGGCCAGCCTGGTCTACAGAGAGAATTTCAGGACAGCTAGAGCTACATAGAGAAACCTAAAGGAAAAGAAGAAGGAAAAAATGACAGGGTCTGGCTATTCTGGAACTCCCTCTGTACACCAGGCTGGTCTCAGACTCACAAAGACTTGCCTGCCTCTGCCTCCCGAGTGCTGAGATTAAAGGTGTGCACTGCTATACCCAGCTTACAATTTTTTTTAAAATTTAGGAAATAGGGGATGGTTCAATTGGTAAATCATTTGCCTTGCAAATGTAAGGAACTGAGTTCAGATCCCCAAACCCCAATAAGCCGGTGAGGTAGTGTCTACCTATAACCCAGTGATGGTGAAGTAGAAGGCAGAGATTGGCAGGTCCCTCAAAGCTCATGTGCCAGCTAGCCTGCCCAGCTTGCAGTTCCAGGCTGATAAGAGGCCCTCTCTGCACGAAAATGACCACAGACGTGTGGGGTTTTTTGTTGTTGTTGTTTTTCAGAACAGGGTTTCTCTGTGTAGCTTTGGAGCCTGTCCTGGAACTCACTTGGTAGCCCAGGCTGGTCTCGAACTCACAGAGATCCACCTGTCTCTGCCTCCCAAGTGCTGGCATCAAAGGCGTGCACCACCGCCGCCCGGCACGTGGGATTTTTTGTTGTTGTTTTGGTTTTTCCCTCTTTTTTCTCTCCATAGCTGTGCTGTGCATGCGTGCATTCACATCCCCACGAGTGCACGCCCCGCACCCACATCCAGCAGCTCACGAGCACTTGTCACACACCAGCCCCAGGGGCGTACGCTGCCTCTGGCCCTGAAGGCACCTGCACTCGTGTGTACCTACATGCAGACACATACGCATAATTAAAACTTTTTTTTATTTATAAAGAAGTTTATTAAGGAAGACAAAGGTATGCTGTGCCAAGCACGGGGGGTGAGCCAGAGAGCTGGGGAAATGTCTGAGGCTCAGATGCCCACAGTAACAATTTTTAAGTGAATTTCTGTAGCAAGTAGTGGATTTGGCTTGGTTTGGTACCAGAAATTGTAGACGAATTTCTAAACAGTCTTATTAAATAAGAAACACAGAGCCAAATACAGGGGTGGGAGCCACCAGCTAATCTTAGCTCACCACGATGCCATAACTTCCCAAGAGCACTTCTTCCTGTCTAACCTGCGCCTCTATTGCCTTGCTGTTCTACCTTCTCATTGGCTCTAAGCCCAGCCACCTCACATCCTTGTCACTGCCTGTCTGTACAGACCTCCAGGTCTCTATGGTTGGTACTGGGATTAAAGGCTCATGTTATCACACTTGGCTGTGTCCTTGAACACACAGAGACTCTGCCTGGCATGTGATCGGATTAAGGGCGTGTGCTACCACCGCCTGACTTCTGTTTATGGCTGGCTATGACCTCTGATCTCCAGGCAAACTTTATTTATTAACATACAAATAAAATATCACCACATTTCTTTTTTTTCTAATAAAATTAAAAATAATAAAAGAGTTATAACTAATATAAGAAAAACTATGTAGCGCAGAGCAAGCACTCTAGCACTGACCTTTGACTGCAGCTGTGCACATAATCCCTCATTCTTTTCAGTCTTGCAAAACTGGAACTCTGAGCCACCTACAGTGAAGCACAGCTGACCCCTGAGCACTCTGCAGATGTGGGAGGAGGCTTGGAGCACTCTGCAGATGTGGAGGAGGCTCAGAGCACTCTGCAGATGTGGGAGGAGGCTCAGGAGGCCCACACCCACACCCACATGGCAAGTTGGAGGCCAATCTAAGCTGTATGAGACCTAATCTAAAAACAAAAAACAAAACCCTGGGCAGTGGTGGCACACACCTTTACACACCTTTAATCCCAGCACTCAGGAGGAGGAGGCAGGCAGATCTGAGTCCAAGGCCAGCCTTGTCTTCAGAGGGAGTTCTAGTCCAGCACAGTCAGGGCTACACAGAGAAACTCTGTCTTGAAAAAACAAACAAACAAAACTAGATGCGGTGGCGCACGCCTTTAATCCCAGCACTTGGGAGGCAGAGGCAGGCGGCTCTCTGAGTTTGAGACTAGCTTGGTAAATGTTCCAGGACAGCCAGGACTACACAGAGAAACCCCTCTCAAAAAAATGATGAACTAGACCTCTGTGCCCACCAGAGGTTCACCTAGTTCACCGCTCCTCCCAACCCCTGGATTCCCTGTCAGTGTCTTCCCTGGCTCTGGTTCCGGCTCCAGGTGCCCTGAGTAAACGCTGCCTGTGCCCGGGAACTTGGTGTCATTGTAACTTTAGTCATATGACCAGTGGCTGCTGAGTTAGAGTTCCAGAGAGAGCACGTAGACACACGTGGAAAGTGAGGCGTGGGGATACAGTGTGTGGTGGAGGGCTTGGCTAGCCTGCTCGAGGCCCGAGGTTCCGAAAAAACAAAAGCGGGGAATTCTGAAATGACGGGTCTGTCCTTGCTGCCACGTGGGAAGAATTTTCCAGCTGAGTGGAACTCAGGCACACACAGACACTGGGCTTCCAGGGCTGCCGCGCACATGGGCAAGGAAGGATTAGAGCAGAGGCGGTGGCGTGGGTGGCACCGTGGGCCCTGCAGAGAAGGTCAGGAGCAGTCACCTTCAAGGGTAAACAGAATCTGTCTGGACTGTTCCGGACAGTCAGGCGAGGGCCGAACCCAGGAGCCTTGTGAATGGCAGGAAATGCTGGTGGCTGGTTTGTAGGAGACAGAGTGGGTCTAAGTCAGGCGTCACCGTGAGGGGCAAGCTGGCAAGCAAGGACGACAGCCCATGATGCACGGGCCTCCCTGGCCACTGGAGTTGGTGTGGACCTGATTCTCAGAGCCCCTGGACTCCATTCTTAGGCCCCTGTTTGCTACAGAGTGATTTTTGGTTTGGTTTGGTTTTCTTTTGTTTTTGAGATAGGCTTTCTCT
>CABHPQ010153851.1:0-20863 GCA_902168405.1 Peromyscus aztecus
TACATCCTAGGGTTTTATCCTGGTTGGGAGGATAGGGTCTTCCGAATCCTGTCTTCTTGAAAGAATGAGTTCAGTCAAGAGCAGAGACATTCTGAGTGTCATTCATCAGGAGCTAAACACCTTGGAGACAGTTCTAGCTGGACTTTATTGATCAGAGCAAATACTCCAAAGAGGGATTGGTGTGGGCTGCTCATGAAAATGACCAGCTGTGGGATCTGGAAGAGGATTTTGTGACTATTTCAGAGGTGGGTGGCATATTCATGGGTAAGGGGACCACTCTCTCCCTCCTAAGTCACAGTGAACAGCATTTCCCTTTCCAAGTATTTCTTCCATGAACCCTGCAAAAGACAGGTGTCTAAGTGACACTGTGGTGATGTGATGACATGGGACTTTGACCCTCTGCTCCTGCCCATGTGTGGGGCAATGTCCCGGTGCTTGGAGATGGATGACATCACGCAGCTTCAGAGATGTCTAACCACAGGTGGACACAGCCGCCAAGACCACATTGTAGTGTGTCTTGTTACCCCGTCAAGCCTCTCGCCTGCCTGGTATCAATTTGCTCCCCCCATGTACTCCATCGTGGCCCCTGTGTCCTCCTGTGGACCTGTGACTCTCGGCTGTCAATAAGACTGGTCTCCACGTGGACAGGAAAGTGTCTCTTTCACCTCTGGTGTTCCCTCCCCTGTCCCCCGACAGATCCACAGGGCAAGACAGCTGAGCATAGTATTTACCAGCCGTATTTTAAGGGGGCAGAGTGGCAGCTCAGGGGATGAGGTCCTTGTGGTGTAAGCATGAGAACTGGGGTTCAGATCCTCAGCACCCATGTAAGTGCTGAGTGTCATGGTGGCCTGCCTAGAGTTCTAGCACGTGGTTGTGGAGACAGGATACATGGAGCAAGCTGGCTAGCAAGACTAGCCGAATTGGCAAACTCTGAATTCAAGGGAGAGCCTCTGTCATTATATGAGACGGAGAGCAATTGATACTAGATATTAATGTCTGGCTTCCATATGCAAACACACACACACATACACACACACGGGAACACATGCATATACATGCATGTGGGAACACAAACACACACAGATGCATGTATATATACACACAGGAACGTACATACACACATGCATACACACAAAGCACAGACATAGAAACATGCATACACATACACATGTGTGGGCACACACACATATATACACACGGGAACACAAGCATAGACATGCATGTGGGAACAAACACACACAGACACATGTATGTACACACATAGGAACATACGTACATGCACACACACAGACACATGTATGTACACACACAGGAACATACATACACACATGTACACACACATGAAACATACAGGGTACAAGCACATACACAGAAGTACTTGGAGGGTGTTGAGCAATACAGATGGTTTTAATATCAAAGCTTCCGGATCTGCAAGAGGTTGGACAATAGCGAAGGCCTCCTCTGTGACCTTCCTGGGTCTCCCAGGGAACAGCGAAAGGAAGAAGCCGCAGGGGTCTCTGGAGAGTTGTGTCCTGCCTCAGAGCAGAAGTTGAAGCAAAGTGGAGCCTAGCTCTCGGTTTCCTGTGTGGGGCGGGAGCTGTGAGCGTTCAATCCATAAATAAAAGACAAGGAGCTGGAGACAGGCAGGAGGAGAGAAGAGGGAGGGGGACAAGGAGCAGGAAGGGGGTCGCAGAGGAGCAGACGAGGCAGGAGCATCAGCCACAGCAGATGGGGAGCAGAGTAGATGGACCACAGGGGGAAGCTGGGGCACTCTGGTGGGGGAGGGGGAGGCCCAGCCCCCTCTACGGGTGGAGCAGGGTGTGCTCATTCTACAGTTGGACACCTGGGAGGCAAACTAGGTTGTCAGCTCTGTGGGGCCAGCAAGGACCCCCGGGTCAGTGACCTCAGCTCTATCTTCACCTTGGGCTGGATGTGAGCACTGAAGGGTTTGTAGAATCCCTGACCAGTGCCAGGCTCAAGGGGATCTGAGACCCTGTGAGAGGCAGCACTCCTCTCTCCACAGGCAAGATGCCCTTCAAGTGAGGGCCTCCTGCACGAGGGGCGTGACACACACACACACACACACACACACACACACACACACACACACACACGCACGCACCATCGGCACCGGTGGGAACAAGGCCCAGCAGCCCAGAGAGAGCCACCTGCTGCCTGTGAGCAGAAAACGCTGGCTGGACTGATGGGACAGTGGCCGGGTCACATGGCTGCCAAGCAGATGTTTCGCATGTATAGGCCGCATGCCTACCCACAGCCCCAGGGCTGTGACGGGCCCAACCACATTGCTGCCCCTAACCTGCCTTTCTGCAGAGACAGTGGTGACACTCAGATGGGTGGAGGAGATCTCTACAGGGATTTTGATCAAGACCCTACATGGACTTATGGATTTCCAAACTGGTGGTGGGGTGTTGAGAGAGGCCCCATCTGTGTGCCCCACTCCCTCTTTTTAAAAACTGAAGCGAGCTGGATCTCTCTTGTTCTAGTTGTCTTTCCAGGCTCTGCAGACACTGTGCATTAGCTAGTTGTTTTTTTTGTTCTGTTTTGTTTTGTTTTGTTTCAACTTGACGCAGCTGGGTTTATCTGGAATAAGGGACTCTCATTTGAGAAAATGTCTCTTTGAATTGGCCTGTGAACAAGTCTCTGGGGGTATTTTCTTGATTAATGATTGATGTGTGAGGGTCCAGCCAGTGTGGATAGTGCCAGGCCTGGTCAGGCAGTCCTGGGTTCTATAAGAAAGCAGGCTGAGTAAGCCATGGGGAGCAAGTCAGCAAGCAGCACTCCTCCATGGCCTCATATCAGCTCCTGCCTCCAGGTTCCTGCCTTGAGAGCTTCCCTCAGTGGTGGGCTGTGACCTGTATGCTAAATAAACCCTTTTCTCTCAAAAGTTGGTTTTGATCATGACCTTTTGTCACAGCAATAGAAACCTAACAGGAACACTACCCACTTCTGAAAGCTCCCTGCATGCCACTGTTTGTCCCGGAAGGGTCAGAGTGGTTTATTCCGTAGATGGGAAAAGCACAGACCTTTCCAGTGGTGTGTTGGCTGGGCCTGAGTGGCGATACAATTTGGCAGCATCAAGCTATTTAAACTGTGGTTTTCTTTTTAAACTAGACTTGAATTAGAAGGTGGAACAAGCTGTTTAATTCCACCAGGCAGGTTGGTATTGAACTTCACTCAAGACCTTCTCCTACAGTCTTCACCTCCCGCTGTGAATGAACAAAAGGGAAAACAGAGTCTGGCCACGCTTCTCTCGTTAATCTAAATCTCCAGAAAGATTGAAATGAGAAGCAGCCAGGTGCTGGACAGTGGGCCTGTGCTGCGAGAGCAGAACTTCCACAAAGACGCCGGGAGGAGAGATCAAATCTGTGTCTGGGGAATGAAGTGCAGCTCGTGATCCAAACCTGAGATGGCCCTGTGGGAGCAGGCATAGCTCCCCAAGGGGGACCGCTGGGCACCTTCTTGCTGCCTGGTATGCTAACTGATAATAACAATTGTAAAAGGTCACGAGGGCGAACGGAGGAACTCACAGTTCAAGGGCTGTCAGTGCACAAGGCTGACTGGCAGAGTGGTGGCCAGATCGGCAAGCAGCACATTCACATGAAAGGAGCAGAGATTGGAGTGGGGCTTAATGCGCATTTCACTTGGCCCCGGTCTTAGATGAATTAATTAAAATCAACATCAGGTTGTGCCTGAAAGCCAGGGCAGCTGAGCAACAGCTAATTGCTACAGCAGCTGAATTAGCAGATGATCAAAGAAAGGCCCAGAATTCTTCACACAGAATAGATGGGCATGAAATTCTACCCTTTGGTGTATCAGAATGCAGAGTAAAATTAAGTCTGGTTAATTAAATTAAGTGGAATTAACCCATATGTTTGATTCTGTCATATTAACATTCATCAGAACTTGGTCATGAAAGCATGGGTTTAAGGGCTGGGTGGCTCAGGGCAGCCCTCCTCCACAAAGTGTTTGCCTGCCTGTGAGAGTCTTTGCTCAGCTGCTTGCACCACCATCCACTGTGCTGGAACAATCCTGGAAAGAGAGAGAGAGACAGACAGACAGACAGACAGACAGAGAAAGAGGAAGAGCTTGAGGCTCCCACTGCCCTGTCAGGAGCATAGGTGGGCAATCTATTATGCTCAGTTAATAGAGAGTGGTAAGACGTTGGAAAAAGCAGTTGCGTTGAGAGGGCTGCAGAATGGGTGCATTCTAGAGATCTGGAGTGAGAACAACCACGGGCAGAGCACTAGGTGGTCTGTGCTTATGAGCTCACGACACAGGAGGGACCCGGGAGAGCGCAGGTCTCAGCTTGGAGGTGGGTTTGCTGGCTGGCGGGGACCCACTCCATTGTGGTTTAACTTACCCCCAAGGGTCAGGAAGAGTCAAAACCATGACGGTGGCACACGCCTTTAATCTCAGAACTTAGAGGCAGAGGCAGGAGGATCTCTGCAAGTTCGAGGCCAGCTTGGTCTACAAAGCGAGTTCCAGGACAGCCAGAGCTGTTACACAGAGAAACCCTGCCTCAATAAACAAAACAAAACAACAACAAAACCACAGCTCATAGAGGGCTTATGTAGTCCAAAGGTTTGGACCACAGAGTAAACCCTAAAAGGAGTTCTGCTATTGGCTGTTCAGTTCTTCTAAATGTTATTAATCCAAGGATTGGACATGTCAACCTGAGAGAAACAAACATAACAGTATTGATTATGCAGCCCACGAGCATTTATTGAAATGTGAAATGAATTTGCACACTGCAGTTCCATGTATAGTTCTCCGTGGAGAAGCTCACAAATCTTCAGGTTTTTCTAGGCATTTGATGATCGGTGCAATTAGAAAGTTACTGCTCTTAAGTTCCGTTTCCCTGTTTCCGCTGCTTAGACATGGCCACAGAAGTTGGCTTCCTGTACTGGTTTGTATTTTGTAACCTCATTTACCATCTCCAGTAGACTTTGTAGATTCCACGGACCCTTTATAATTCACAGGATCATATTTCCTGTCAGTGGGAACAGAGGCAACTTGTCTTTCCTTCATCTTATGACTTGTTTTCTTGTCATATTGTGATAGCAAAGACCTTTACTACAGCATGGAATGAGACTGGAGTAAACAAATCCCTGTTCCTGAGAGGAGAACATCCTTTCTCCCTTGAGTAAGGTGTGAACATGGGATTTTCGTGAATGCCCTTCATCAGACTTTGAAATTTCTCTTGTAGAAAAATTCATCTTTTTTGCCAAAACTTTTTATAAATTGTTTATGGCTTTGTTTGTCAAATGGTTTTTCTTTTTGTATTTTGTGATGATTGTATGCTTCTGTGTATGATTTTGTGAAGGTGGTGAGTTACTCTGATTTTGAATGTTGAAATCACTAGGATTTCTGGGTAGGTCTTTGTGTCCTGATATACTTGACATATTCCCATATTTTACTTTTTTTTCTTTGAGACGGGGGATTACCTTGAACTTCTGATCCTCCTGCCTCCACTTACCGGGTGCTGATATTTCAGGCATAAGCCACTCCATAGGATTTATGTGGTGGGGGGGCAGGGGATGGGGGGTGAGGGTGGGGAGTAGGGGGGTGGGGGCCGACTCACAGCCTTGTGCATAGTAAAAGGCAGTTGAGTCACTCTGCTAACTCTCCTGCATGCCCAGCCCCAGCCATACTTGACTTTTTAAAAATATTTTTTGCAGTTATACTATGAAGGATTTTGTAATTTCAATGGGTGTGCTTTGGCGCTGGGCTCACTCTGACTTCCTCAAATAAGTGGTGACTGCTCCTTCTTCCCTTGTTGTGTAAGAGAATATGAACACAACCGCGTGTCTCTTTAAACCATGGGCAGCATGCAGACTGCATGCAGCCTTCTGTCACGTCCTGACTGTAGAAGGACCTGTTCTGAGTTCAGTTTCAGTAGACCCTGGGCGTGCAGACAGGCTACTTCCTTGTGTGTTCTGCTTTGCTTTCTTTTAGTGTGCTAAAGTTGTGACCAAAACCAACCTGGGGTGGAAAAGGTTGATTTAGCCTTCCAGGTCACAACCTATTGTATAGGAAAGTAGGGGAAAGGGCTCAAGTCAGGAGCCTGGATGCAGAAACCATGACGGAACATCACGTCATGGCTCACTCTTCAATGTCTGTTCTCTGTTACTGTTTTTTCATCAGTCACCACAGGTCACATGATCAGAGCCAATCAAGACCCCTGCACTAACTCTGGGCTGTGTCAGGTTGACAGCAGAAGTTAACCAGGACATTGTGTGTCTTTGCTATTTTGTTTGTCAAAGAAAAATCTCCGCTTGTCTGAGAAATCGAATCATACCTTTTGTTATTCTTTCATGATGTCTATAGTCACTGTAGAAATACCCTCCTCAAGCTGGAGAGATGGCTCAGTGGGAAGAGCACTTGCTGTTTTTGCAGAGGACACAGAGTCAGTTCCCAGCACCAGTGTGGGGTGGGTTACAATTGTCTGTAATGCCAATTTCAAGTATCTGACACCCCCTTTTGGCCTTCAAAGGTACTTCATGTATGTGGTACATACTTACATAGACACACAAATAAATAAATAAATAAATAAATAAATAAATAAATCTTTAAAATCCACTCTTGAGTTCATCTTGGTGACCCATATTTATTTCTCACCAGCATTTCTGGGACTTTACTAGTTTTTATTAATACTTCCAAACACCCATATATTCTTCTCTGTTTTTTCCTGGTTACTTTATTTCCTCTCCCTTTTGACTATCACACACTTAAAATCACTTTTTATTTTATATTTATTAGTTAACATTGTTCTCTTCCTAGCTAATTAGGTTGGAAGTATAGCCCTTGCCTTTAAGGCCTCCTCTAAAAAAAAGTATGAAATGAGCAGCTCTACACAGGGGCAATTATCCCTGCCAGTTCAGCAGCATCCTGCAATTTGGCTTTTTTGTCTTTTTGATTATATTCAGTTGATCTAGATTTTCCCTCTCCCTTATGACTTATTCTTTGATGTGTGCCCTCCTCTGCTGATATTTTGCTTAATTTCTCACCACTTTAGGACATTTTAGCAGCCCTCCTGCTTTCTTAGCTCTTACTGTTGTGATCCAAGCACACACCCTGTATGTTTCAATTCTTAGAAGTGCAGAGACTTGTGCTTATAGACTGTCACTGCTCTCTGTGGCTGGATGTTGACAGACAGGGCTGAACAAATGTTTATCTCCATGTAAATTTATCCTTTGGTTGTTTAGGCATCACTGGGATGCATTAGCGACTGAACTGATGTTTTGCTTCTCCCAATGTCAATATTTATTTGTTTTCTCAATTTTATTTTCACATAATAGTTCAGATTATGGTCTCTTCAAGACTGGGTTCTTGAAGACATCTTGAGCTATCCCTCATTGACTCCACCAGCACCACTGTCTGTAACTAGGTTTCCTGGCATTATTGTAATTGTATGTTCATGTCTGCCTGTCACGTCTGTTTCTATACATTAAATTTCAGTCTCTACGTCCATTTTTAAGAAATGTTTCTAGAAAATTACATAGTTGAGATTTTCCCACTGAAATCTGGCAGCCTCTGCCCCTTATGTGAGATGTTTAATCTATTCATTTTTCATGTAGTTGTCAACATGGTTAATTTAAGCCTACCATTTCCCCATCATTTATTCCTTATGTCTCTCTACCTCATTCTCCATCCTCTTTTGGTTTAAGTGACTATTTTTGAAGTATTCTATTTTATGACATCTTTTTAAGCTATCTGTTTTAATCTTTATTTTATCAGCCACTTCATCACTGCAATATTTATCCTTATGTGACAGAGATAGCTGTAGCAAGTTTTCCCAAATGTCATCTGACTTTCTTTTGTGAGACCACCAGCTCCCCAGTAACGATACAGAGACTTAATATTAATTATGAAAGCTTAGCCATTAGCTTAGGCTTATTCCCAACTAACTCTTATAACTTAATCAATTGCTTTTATTAATTTATGCTTTGCCATGTGGCTTAGTTACCTCTTCTCTGTACTGTATGTTGGACTTACTCTGCATCTTTCTGGTGTTTCCACATGCCTAGATTCTTTCTCCTCTTCCTCTCTTTCTCCAGAAATCCCACCTATACTTTCCTGCCTAGTAATTGGTCATTCAGCTCTTTGTTAAACCAATCAGAAGGCTTCTTGGCAAAGACACATCTTTACAGTGTACAAAAAGACTATCCCACAATGTTTCTCCCTTTTGTCTAGATAAAAAAGGAAAGGCTTTAACTCTAACATAGTAATATATATATATATATATATATATATATATATATATATAAAGATATATAGTAAGAACAATTACCAGATAGGAATTATATTTACAATGTCTAGTCCATTTGTATTTGGCATATTTGAGAAAGTACTATATTATCTATCCCATCTTGATGAATCTAAAGTTTTATACCTAAACCACTTTTTATCATAACTGTATTACCAACCTAAAAATATCTCTTTGGACCTTAAGACATTTTCTTAGATAAACAACTTAAGCTTTTATGTTTCTCAACCTTATAAACTTTACATCTCTTATGAAAGTTTCTTCTCTGAATTTGGTAACAAGGAAAACTGTAAAACTATAACCATCTATTCTTCAACCCCATTAGAGACCCAAAAAGGATATAATATTACCTGAGTAAACAGGAAGTGCAGGACAAGCAACTTCTAAAATAATAGAAATGACAGAAACAGCTGGCTGCTTGGGCAGTCACCCAAGTTTCCTCTGCAACACTGGGGCATCCATCTTTGGCCTATAGGACTAGAATATCTGACAGACTTTTCTGTGAAGCAGGAATTTTGAAGGACTGTCTTACCTTATCTTTGCAAAGTTTGGCAGTTGCCTTCTTTTGTGTCCTGCTTGTCCATTTTGGACAGCATGCTGTCAGCAGTCAAGCAAACTGCAAGGGCAGTTTTTTGCCCAGTGGCTAGCTTTGCCACATTGAAAGCAAAGAAGGTTCTTTGATGTTCAACACCATTTTTTGAAGTGGATTGGTGCTGCCAGAAGCAGACATATCTCACTGTAATAAAAAGCCTTATATTATTAAAACATCTTAAATGCCACATTTTATAGGTCTCTGAAGTGTTTGAAGACCATTATCTAAAATATATCTTAGTTTGACCTTGTAAACATACCTAATATGATTATAAGTTTGTAATAGATGACTAACTACTAACCTGTCTCTATTATCCTGAATTGTCTCCAAGGACTAAATGAGCTGCATAGGTACAATACCTTAAACAAGAATAGAAATATGTATACAATATATTAAAACAAAAATAACTTTAAATTTGTATCAATATTCAAAATCCATACCAATGTAAAATTTTAAGACTAGTAGTTGCTTTTAGTTTAAAAGTAGATTCAGTAATCTACCCTTTTTATCTTATCATTCCTATATCTCCCTTTTTCTTTTCAGAAAGAAATCCTTGAATCCAATCTCCTTTGTTTAGTTTTTTTTCTGACAATGACCAGTAACATCTTGCAACTAACCCCACTAAACAATGACAAACATCCACCAAATGACCAGAAACCACCCACCTACCCTTTGGGAATGTGGGCATCATGTTCTCCAGACTGCTTCCTGGAGTCACCTGGGGGTGACGGCAACTTTAGAGGACACTGAGAAGATTGGGATAATGGTCAAGTCCTAGGTGAGCTAACTGTATTATTGTTTGTTTAGTCTTTGTGTGATGGGCAAGTGTAGAGCTTATCTGAAGTCTTGGCTGGAGTAGTCTGTGAGGTTGGACCACTCAGCTATCAGCTTTGAAGTTGCTTTGGATGTAGAAATTTGAGGAAACTGCAACAGAGGTATTCTGAGAGGCTGGATCGCCTAGGCTACTTGTCTTCATTGGTGTCTGGTCCTTTTTTTTCCTGAAAACACACAAACTTTTAAAAGTAACATACATATCTGCATTAGTACAAATATGGAATGTACAGTGTACACAAGTCAGCTAAAGATGATTTTTTTTTGTTCTATGTTTGAGCAGGTAAAAGGCATCTGTTAACTTTATAAGTCTGTTTGGTTTGTATAACCAAACTTCTACCCATGCCATATGAAAGGATAACATGTAATAATAGCTAACAAGATTTATTATGCCTCATCCAGTCTCAGAGCTGTTCCTGTGTAAAGGGATCAGCATATATATCACCTGTCTTGTAGTTTTTCTTTCTTTCTTTTTTTCCTCTATGTCTGTAGCCAAGATTTTCAGGAGGTCTCCCCTGATAAAATTCTAGTCTTTATTAATTTTGAAGAAATCCATAGCTTTTTGTTTCCTGTGGAAAAAAAGCAAAACCTCTCCCCCAATGCAACATATTTTCTGACTTCAATTCTGAAGTTAAAATAGTTTTAAAATACATAAGTTGGTTTAATTAGCAGTTTTCATAATCCAACGTCTTTCAGAAGCTATTGTTTTTTGTTTATTAGCATTTAAAAATTCAAAGTCAACAAAACGCCATACAGGATCCAGACACCCTGTGTATTTTACATCTTTATGTGGCTTACTTTTTAAATTATTGTTAATTTACTCTTTCTTTAAAGATGTTATTATTTTTTATGACTGTTTATACCTAAACACATTTTAAAACATATTGTACCTATTTAGAGGCTTTCTTGGCCTGGACCTGGCTCTCTGTGTGCCCACAGCCTCCTCTAACTGTATGAGTCAAATCTTAAACTTTGGGTACACAGGCAGTTGCAGGAGCCATGCCTAACTGTTCAAGCTCTGGTAAGCCACTGTGTCTTCATTAGGCAGGCATCTGTACCTAGTGCTGAGGAGCATACTAGCTGCTCAAGTGCTTGACTGCACAGCAAGGCCTCTCAAAAGAGCCATGCCTCTGTACACCACAGCACTGGGCCTACCCAAGAGACCACAGTTGCCAGGAAGCTGTGCTCACTCCATGTTTGGAACTTTTTTTTTTTCATCTTTTTCAGGCTCTATGTAGATTTATATGCCAGACATGGGACATCAAATGTTGCAAGCTTTCTCAAATGTAGTTGGACTTTCCTTTGTGGGACCTCTAGCTCCCCAATAACAACTTAATATTAATTATTAAACAACAGAGACTTAATATTAATTATTAAAGCTTGAACTTTAGTTTAGACTTTCCCCCGACTAACTCTTATAAGTTAAATAACCTGCTTTCATTAACCTACATTTTGCCACATGGCTCAGTTACTTCTCCTCTGTACTATATGTCCGACTTGCTCCATGTCTCAACGGTGTCTCAGCATGTCTAGATCCTTCTCCTCTTCCTCTTTCTCCCCAGATATCCTGTCTATCCTTTCCTGCCTAGCTATTGGACATTCAGCTCTTTACTGAACCAATCAAAAGGCACCTTGGCAAAGACATATCTTCATAGTGTACAAAAAGATTACCCCACAACAGATAGCTCCAAATACCATTTTACCTCTAAGTGAACATGTAGATGCCTTTATAATTCTCTTCATTCCCCACCATCCTCTATGCTTTCTGTGTTATGGCTCTGCCACAGGATAACGCTCTTGAACACTGATTTAATGAAATGCTGATTGGCCAGTAGCCAGGCAGGAAGTATAGGTGAGGCAAACAGATAAGGAGAATTCTGGGAAGAGGAAGGGCAAAATCAGGAGTTGCCAGCCAGACACAGAGGAAGCAAGATAACAAGGCAGAACTGAGAAAAGGTACCAAACCATGTGGCTAAGCATAGATAAGAATTATGGGTTAATTTAAGTGTAGGAGCTAGTTAGTAATAAGCCTGAGCTAATGGTTGAGCAATTATAAATAATATTAAGTCTCTGAATGATTATTTTATAAGTGGCTGCAGGCCTGCAGAGGCCAGGCAGGACCAGAGAAAACTTACGACTACTTGTCTCTTACGTGTGTATGTTATAAACAGGACAGACTTTATCATTTGTTCTTTAACACAATAAGGGACCCGCCATCCTCACACTCCTCCTCAATGCCACTTAGCATCTTCTTGGAGGCAGTTATCTTCTGCATATAAATCATCTCAGCCTTTTCAGTCTAAACAAAGCTTGATGGCTTCTGCTGTGTGGGGACCCAGGTTGAGCTTCTTTTTTCCTCTTAGCCTTGTAAAGCTGTCCTTTGGCTGGGGCTTCTGACATTTAGGGACTTCATGTTCATCCTTTCTCCCAGCTGAGTAATTTTCCTATGATTTCAGTAGTGTATGTTGAGTACACGTTCCTAGCTGTAATTTTGTGTCTGTTCTGTTGGTTTTGCTGAGATCTCTCCTTTTGTAGGTCGGTGCTTCCCATCAGTTACTTAGTCTTTTCCAACCAGGTTTTCTCACCATTCCCCACTCCATCTCCTCTCCTTCTGGGACTCTAGTTATACTTACGTTAGAAATCTATCACTGACACATGGCGCTTAGATGTGTTCTTCTAGCCATGCAGATCACTTTTCACCTCTCCCTGTTACAACTGAATGACTTTTGACAGTCCCTCTTCAAGCTCATGAATGAGTCCTTTCTTGTGAATGTCCAGATCACTCTCAATGCTCACATAATTTTCAAGCCTTTGGAATAAAATGCTGATTTTTTTCATGTGGTGCTATTTGGTTATTGCAGTCCAGTTGTTATTAAGGACTTCAGTTGTCTAGAAATTTTTCCTACCTATTCACTCAACACACTCACCAAGGCTGTGTTAAAGTCACTGCCTGCTTGCTTAACATCTAGCCTATCTGTGGACTTGTTTTGGAATATTACTGTCATAATGGCATCTTCTTCTCCTCAGCCTGTCTCATAATTTTTAATATCATCATAGGTGTGATAGGAGAAAGGATTGCAGATATTGAGTGAATAGTATCAGTTGCTGAGGAGGCTGCTTGCTCTTTGTTGCTAAGGAAGCACGTTAGGACTGCATCAGCTCCTCTGCTCTAGAAATGAGCTGGACTGAGCTGCGGAGATGGTTTCACCTGTAGAGTACTGGTCACATAGACAGGAAGAGTCCCAGCACCCTGTGATCCTGGGACTGGGTAGGCAGAGGCAAGGAGATCTCCAGGGACTCTTTTGCTGATCAGTGTAAAAAAAAATAATGAGATCCAGGTTCACCAAGACACTTTGTCTCAAAAATAAAGTAAGTGGTGAGGACGCTCAGCAGGTAGAGGTGTTTGTTGCCAAAGCTGATGACTTGATTTCCCTCCCCAGAACCCACATATGGAAGCAGAGAACCGACTCTTGGAAGTTTTCCTCTGACCCTACAAGTGTGCTGTGGTATGTGTGCATCCATCCACTCACACACTCACTCACTCACACCCACTCACACACAAATAAACAAATGAAAAACAATGTAGAGAGTGATCAAAGGAGACACCTATGTTCACTTCTGGACTCCACATGCATGTATACACAACACACACACCACACACACACACACACACCACACACACTCACACACACATACCACACACACACACCACACACTCACACACACAACACACTATCACACAAACATGCCACATACACGCACACACACACACACACACACACACACACACACACACACACACATACACAAATTTAAATTTAAAAAGAATCCTAGTCTTTGGGAAAATTCATCAATGGGGTCAGATCCTTTTGATTTCTTTGTTTCTACCTCTGTCTTGGGCATGTGGCATTCCTGGCCATGCTCTATATCCATATTCACCATCTCTCACAGCTTTCTACATCCATGTGATAACAGATGTCCAGTATCTTTGTTGTTACTATGTTATTGTGATGATTCTACCAGCTGCTCATGTCATGCATAGAACCCACCTGTAAGCCAAATTCTGACTGGTTGTGTTGCTTCAGGGAATGGTGGAGATGGTCTGAGGACACCTGCAGGCATGGAGAACTGTGTCGTTTCCTGTTGTGACCATACAGGGCAGGGGCCATTGGATACTAGCCAGTTTCCATATGGACTTTTGATATTATACACCTGACTAGGGTGCTGATCTTATCCCTCTGATTTCAATATGTGATCTGAGGCCAGCTGCATGTCTGCATAGAAAGAACCAAACAACTAGAAAAACAGGGCTTGCCTAGCCTCTGGAGCTGTAGTATATCTGGGCCTCGGGGCTGCAGTGTATCTGGGCCTCTGGGGCTGCAGTCTATCCCACCCTCTGGAGCTGCAGTATATCTGGGCTTCTGGGGCTGTAGTCTATCCTGGCCTCTGGGGCTGCAGTGTATCCCACCCTCTGGAACTGCAGTATATCTGGGCCTCTGGGGCTGCAGTGTATCCCGGCCTCTGGGGTTGCAGTGTATCCTGGCCTCTGGGGCTGCAGTGTATTCTGGCCTCTGGAACTGCAGTATATCTGGGCCTCTGGGGCTGCAGTGTATCCCGGCCTCTGGGGCTGCAGTGTATCTGGGCCCCGGGGCCACAGTGTAGAGAGCAGATGCTGAGGGGAATGTTTTGCATGTGAATGTCAAGGAACAAGCTAGAACCAGGTGCACCTTGGAGGCACATGATGCCTTGGTGTACAGAGCTGACTGTAAGAATTAGACTTGGGGGCTGGAGATGTAGCAGAGTGGAAAGGTGCTTGCCTAGTATGTATGATCCTCGGGTTAGACCACCAGCACCAGAATAAACAAACAAATAAATAAGGCTTTTTCTAATGACCTCCAAGGGGCAAATCAAATCTGTACAAAGGACATTTATTGAACATGCTGTCTTTTCAGGGTCTGGCTAGAGCAGGTTCATATTAGAGGAAGCTCCCCGAACTCGGCTATCTTCCCCAGGAACTGACTCACCACAATCTGGTGACAAGGTTCTAAAGCAACACTGTGTGCTTAGAGAGCCACAGCTTCAGGTGACCGGGACGTTTCCATGGCTAGTGGCATGTACCAAGTGAGTTCCATAGGAGCTGGCCCAGGTCAGAGCCTTTCTGATTGACAGAAGCAAAGCACTCCCCACTAGACCACGCCTCTCTGTGGTCAGACACTGCTTATCCGACCACACCCACCGAGTGAACAAAGACAGTACTTACTCTATTCCTCTGTCCCTTGAGCCCAGGATAACATCTACACATTTTAGGATCTTGATATATAGAGACGAATGGAGAAACGAGTTTATCCGACAATGTTGAGCACCAGGGATGTAAGGCTGAGCATCCAGCCCTTCTGCCGCCCTTCCCACAGTGGGACAGGGAGGGGGTCAGTCACGGGCAGTCTATGGGCTCTTAGGGGTGCAGCGGAAAATGAGGCCCCTGCTGTCTCCTCACCATCTCCTGTTTATTTGGTGATCCTTAATGTAGTCTCTGTCTGTATTTTATTCCCGTACTATGATTGACACAAATCAAGGAGACTTGGTAGATGCTATTGAGTAAGGGTTAAATTGAGGAAGCAGTGGTAGTCTTGTTGGACCAAGGGAGGGAGGTATGGCAGGCGGCTGTGTCAGAAGAGACTTGGCCTTCTGGGAAACTGGGGCAGTGTCTAGACTAAGAGTAGCAGAAGATACTAAAGGCCACATAACCTTGAAAAGACTGGGAGAGAAGGCAGAACAGGGGAAGGGAAAGGGAAGGAATGAGGAGAAAAGAGAACAAAGAGGAGGGAGGGAAGGGGGAGGAGAAGGAGGAGAGACAGAAGGCTGTGGACGGATGGAAAGAAGAACCTTGCCGTTATCCAGATGCCTGAGCTTCATGTCTGAACCTCAAGCCCTGGTGGTTCCGGTTGCCGTTCATAAATCTTTGTCCTGGTTAAGCTGGTTTCAGTAGTTCTTCATTTTGTGGCTGACAGGATTTTAACCTTAAATTGGGACGTTTCTGGTCAGTGGCTGTATTTTTAACCTATTTTCATAGCTATTTCAATGGAAGCTGGCAAGCACCCCACGATCCAGACCCAGTTACCATCTGCATTTTGCCCAGCTGTGGACGAAGAATAAGAATGCTCAACACGTTTGTAAGTGGCAGAAAAGAATAAAGCAAGGGGATGACACACAGAAGTCCTCGGGAATTCAGACCTCGGTGTGGAGCCTGGCCATGCTTTCATGTTGTCTATAGCGCCTTGGGGCTAGAGTGGGAGGGAGCAGGGTAGCACCCTGCGACCGATGGCATCAGAGCTACTTCCTGTCTCCCCCCACAGACCATGCTACAGAAGAGAAGCACTGGTGTTGGGGGGTCACTACTCTGCAGAGTCTCAGGTTTGTTGCAGGATTAACCCTCAAACCCTGAGCCTCACAGCCCCCATCTCTCTTCTTGTTGTTTGAACACCAGCTTAGCCAGGCTCTATGGCAGTCGCTGTGAATAGAAACAGCCCAGGGCCCAGGAAATGGGTGAGGCATCCATCCCCCATGAATCTCATTAGCAAAAAGAAGTTATTGAATTATTGACTAGGGTCCACTTCCCCGGTTATCCAGGAAGTCGCAGGCGGCCATGGCGTGCGTCTGTACCCCGGAGCGGCTGCAGAAGACTGCCTCCCACCATTCTTCTCTCGTCAGGAGTAACTGAGATGCACTTTGGCAAGGCCCTGGACAAGCTGGACTGCACAGATGAAGGGGAATAAAATTTAATGTTGTAATAATGACCAGAGGCCCAGCCAGAACCAAATGACTTCCGTTTCATGCTCCTTATCCCCCTCGCATGAGTGAATTTTTATATTAAAAACTTAATCTGTACACTTGGAAAATTTAAAATAGCACACGCACAAAAGCCAAACAGTGAAAAGTAAGACAAAAAATTCTTCCCAAAGGCAAGCATGGCTGTTCTCTCCATCTACACCTAGTGAATGCATGGCGTGTATGTTTGTGTTTGTAGAGTGTGTGAATGTGTGAGTGCATGTGTGTGTGTGTGTGTGTGTGTGTGTATACCACTGTGCCACTGCCCCTATGTTTATCCCCCTATGATACTTGCCCCATCACTTGGCTTACCAGAGAACATCTACATTTACTATCTCTTTGCTTTTGCTCCAAAGTAGGAGGACCTAAACACCTGCCAGCAGGAAGATGACTGAGTATTGGTTCTATCCAACAGACCCTGGCAATTAATGCCAAGGACCAGGGGCAGCCACAGGTGCCCAGGTGGGTGTGCTGCACAGACACAAGGAGAACTAGATGTGCAGGGGAGGGTCAGCGCAGCAGGGGTTCTGCTGTTAGAAGCCAGGATGCAGTGACCCTGATGAGGCCACAGTGCCTTCCCAGGAGACATGGGTGCTGGAGCCCCAATGGGTCCAGCTCTATAAAAACTCATCACCTTGCATGGCCTGTACCTGTAGGGTTTTCTTTGATAATTATGTTTTAGGAAAGTATTTTGGAAATCAGTTTATTGGGCTGCCTTTTCTTCCTCTGTAGCTGTGGGCACCTTTACTGCCAGGGTGCATCCTTGGATGGATTCTCTGCCTTTGGATACACACCGAGGGTGTTTCCAGATGTTGGTTGTTTGATGGATGAATTTCCCAGCATTCTGTTTAAACGGAAGCAGGCTGTGATGAGCAGACACCTTTCAGCAGGGAATCCCTTCTTCCCTGGGAGGCCAAGAGGCTGCTCAGCAAGGGCCAGAGAAGCTCCTGGTGCAGGGGCCTGACCCAGCCAGAGTCAACACCACCCTCCTGTGGGCAAGCATATCAGCCTACAGACACCTTGCCGCTAATGGGTATTCCCTGGTCACGGCGCTCCTATTTGCCTTCTCTTGCTGTCACAGATGCCCAAGTGGCCTGAATATTAATGAAACAATTTGCAGCCTCCTTTGCAAGCTTAAAATATTCAGCACCAGACATACTGTTTTGTTCCCATTTCAGCCAAGTTTAATTTCTCTTAACCAGCTTTGTTGTTGGAAAGTAAAATTAATGTATGATTTCAGTGTTTAAATCTCAATTCTCGGCAATTCACGACAGATTGCGAGTGAGTATGATTTGTTCGTTAGCACCTAATGGGTTGAAATAATTTATTGCACAAACATTTTTCCAGGAAAACGATGCCACTCGAACAAAAACGAAGCAGGAAATGTTCCTTGTTTATCTAATGAACCACCCTAGGGTGAGTGAGTAGATTAGCATTGCGCAAACTTTGTGACTTATTCATCATCACTATTTATTATTAAAACTTTATCTGCTTCAACTTAGTGAATGGCTGCCTTGGGATACACTGCTTGCAGCAACAACAACAAAATAAAGTTTATGCAATTTGCATAATATTGTACAAAGAATATTAGCTTAGAACAATATGAGTCCCCGGATCATTTGTGCAGCCCTTTGGTGTTTAATGCTGGTAAATATTTAAATAACAGCAAGCCTGTGTAATTATGAAGATCCCTCTTCTACCCAGCTCCGGAGGGATAACTGTTGTAAATCACCAGGATCACGTGACCCTGAGGGGAGGATGTTAGGGGTTGACGGAGAGACACTTCTTGCTCCTGTTGGCAAGGGTGAGGAAAGCCCACTCAGAGAAAGGAGTCTGAGACAAGAGGCTTGTGACCCTTTATAGTGGTGTAGGTGGGTCATGTGACTGACTCTGTGGGACAGGGACGTGGGAGAAGAGACTCTGGGACATCACTATTTGCATATGAAGAAAAGATGTGACTCCTGCTGCTTTCTCCCTTTGCATCACCTGCTGGTTCCTCTCCTGGCCTTAGTGTGAGCCTCATTCTCCCCACCCCCAATCCAGCTACGTTTCCCAGTAATGAACCTTCAGTGATTTTTCCCTTCACAGCTTACTTCCTCCAAAGCCTTCACTTTCCTCTGGACCAGGACAGGAGCTCTGTGTCTCTGATGACCTGATGACCAGAGGTCATCAGTGTATGACACACGGCAGATGCTGAGTCACAGTTTTGTTGAACAAAAGAGTAAGTGATGGGCCCTTGCAGTGACCTGTTTAAACCTATAAGTGTTGGGTCGGTGGCCATGAGCCACAGTTACTTTTGAAATTAAAAATGGATTTGCAGGCTCACAGTCAGTTGGCGTTTAGGGATGTGGGGGCCTCAAACACTTCAGGGGGACAGTTCAGCTGCAGGAGTTGAAAGTCTGAGTGATTATTATTATTATAATTATTTCAGTTCAACCAATACATTTATGAGAGCGTTCCTTAAAACAGCAATTTGGGAATGTGCAAACATGCCTGACCCCAAGGGTATCCACTATACTGTTGTTTGAAATTGCGGAAATGCAAACAACTGAAGTACTCAGCCTTGGAGGAGCTGCGGGAGTGATTTATGTGGGTGGACGGGAACTGGAGAGGCTGAAACCAACTGAGGAAGGCTTCGGGGTATGGGGCAAGGCTGTGGTTCACTCTGAGTGAGCGAGGCAAACTCAGGGCTGATGGACTCTCCTCCCTTCCTTCCCTCCCTTCCTTTAATTCTTCATGACCTCATCTTTCCCTGGCGGGCCATGGGCTCAGTATGTAGCTGAGATGAGCCTTGAACTCCCAACCTCCTGAGCACCGGGACTACAGGTGCACATCAGTATACCCTGGTTGAGACTAGCCTTGAACTCCCAACCTCCTGAGCACTGGGACTACAGGTGCACATCTCTATACCCTGGTTGAGACTAGCCTTGAACTCCCAACCTCCTGAGCGCTGGGACTACAGGTGCACATCTCTATACCCTGGTACTCTTAGTTCATTTCTATCACTGTGACAACACACCTCAAGGCTGGACACTTCATTTAAAAAGATTTATTTGAGCCGGGCGTTGGTGGCGCACGCCTTTAATCCCAGCACTCGGGAGGCAGAGGCAGGCGGATCTCTGTGAGTTCGAGGCCAGCCTGGGCTACCAAGTGAGCTCCAGGAAAGGCGCAAAGCTACACAGAGAAACCCTGTCTCGAAAAACCAAAAAAAAAAAAAAAAGATTTATTTGGCTCATGGTTTGGAGCCCCAGCAAGGGCCAGTGTGTGGAGACACGTGTGCTCAGACCCTCCCGTAAAATGTAGAACGGCAATATGAGGCGAAGGGCAGAAAGGAGGCAACTGTGTTAAGCCCAAGGCTGAGCTGCAGACAGCAGCCGCGGTAGAAATCTCATCAGTGAGATGCACCACTGAAGCACACCTGAGCTAAAACACCCAGGGCTCTCGTGCTTGAGCGGGAAGTCACTTTTAGAACCAGCGAGGAACAGGATTACACCGGACAGGCTTCCTGTCTTCTCTTCACACCTGCACATCACAGTGACTGATGTTCTTAGATGGCTTCTCTTCACACTGGAATTCCAGCTTAGCAAGGAGGGTACATGAGAGGACCAGAGTCCAGCTGTTCCAGCTACAAACGCATCAGTGGATTGTGCTGACCTCAGTGACCCCCTAGGCAGGCAGACATTATGTCTCTAGAACAAAGTGCCTAGCATCACTCTTGCATTGCTCTTGTTAAAATACTGAACCTGAAGACGGAAGGTGGAGAAAGGTACTAAAGGACACTGGGATCTTAGAACAGGGAAACCTGTGCCATCACTGGCAAATTGCTGGGACATTAAGAAGAGAGGAGGAAATCATGTATTAGTCAACTTTCAGTGACTGTGACAGGGCATTGAGACAATCACCTTAAAAAGAGAAAAGGCTTGTCTCAGCACAGACTCTCAGAGGTTTAGGCTCAGTAGTGGAGTACCAGTCTAGCAAGGGCAAGTCTCCAGTTAAATTCCCCGTGCTGAAAATAAAATTAAAGAGAACAATTTGAATATTTAGCTGAGGATGTAGCTTAGTGGTAGAGCTTAGCTTGCTCAAAGACCTTGAGTGTGATCCCCCAGCACTGCAAACATACAAACAACCACACGAAACTGAAAGTATCATGGAAGGTTCTGTCCCCATTCACTTGGACACTACTTTGGTCCTGTGGTCCGAGGTTATGGCAGGAAGGTACAGTGGCAGAGAGAGGAAAAGGGAAAGGATGTGAAGAGCTAGAGAGAGAGGGGGAGAGGGAGGAAGAGAGAGAGAGAGAGAGAGAGAGAGAGAGAGAGAGAGAGAGAGAG
>CABHPQ010153851.1:24495-40169 GCA_902168405.1 Peromyscus aztecus
GGAGTCTGATGTCATAAGGTGGGGTCTGATGTCATAGGGTGGAGTCTAACATCAGCAGCTGGAGTCTGATGTCAGCAGCTGGAGTCTGATGTCAGCAGCTGTTGTCTGATATCAGCAGGTGGCAAACACCAAAGACACAGTCATTCAGATGGAAAGGGCTTGTAGGACACATGGTTACCTTCTTCTGGACTCAGGCCACTAGCCTGTTGTCAGGTGACTGCCAATCAACGTTCTAGGCAGGTTTTCCCCCATCCTAAGTCGGTTCCCACTTGCCAATCATCTCTGGAAACACTCCTACAGGCACACAAGTGTGTGTCGTCAGTCTATACATCTCTTAATCCAATTGACAACTGAGTCTAACCATCACTGCGGGAATTCACCATCACATCTCCTGGGAAAGCTGGAGAAAGCTATGAAGGTCACATTCTAGGTAGGCTGATGGGCACAGGCTGGCCTCTGTACTAGCTCCCTTCTTGGGTGACTGTCCCCAGAAGCTTCTGACCATGGGCCATATCTGACCAGTTAGCATTCTTCCCAGAGAGAGGAGGGCCGCATGCCCTCAGCCTCAGCCCTTTAGCAGTTCTGCAGGCATCACTAAGCCTGAGGAAGGCTGTCTGTTGGCCACCCCGACCAGGAGCCATTCTGCGATTAACACAGGACAGGAGTCCTTGGGAGAATCCCAGACTCTGCTACCCAGAAAAGGGAGAATGGTATTGGGCAGGTGCCTTTGTCCGTCTTCTGTTGACATGACTGAATATTCAAGGATGGATCCTCTATAAAGACAAGACATTTTACTAGGCCATGACTCTGGAGGTTCAAAGGTGTGGCCCCAGCATTGGCTCATCTCTAGTGAAGTCATCATGGTGGGTGACTTCAACAGTGGGACTCTGTGCAAGAATGGACCACGTGGTGGCACATGGAGCTAGAGCTCGTGATTTTAAATATTTTTTGGGTGTGAGGTGTTTGCATGTGTGCACATGTGTGTGTGCTCATATATGTGTGCCACGAGACAATCTTGGGTGTCTTTCAGGAACTGTCCATCTTGTTTTTTGAGACAGAACTTCATTGGTCTGAAACATGATGATTTGACTAGGCAGGCTGGTCAATGAGCTCCTGAGATTCTCCTGTTTCTACTTCTCTTGCCTGAGATCACAAGTGTAAGCCGTTTTATTCCCTTTTTACATGGACTCTGGAGGTCAACAAGTATTTCCTGACTGAGCAGCCCTCAGCCTGCAAATGTTAAATAAGCTCATGCAGTTCATGTATGCCAACGCACAGACCAAATAGCAATGTATCTACTTAGCAAGCAGTGATTATTGTGACCATGGGGCCAACAGTGAGGTAGGCAAGGGCATGGGGAGGGAAACTGGGTCCCTGCCTCCACCCTTATCCCGAGTCAGATGGAAAGCCTCCCAAAGTCCCAAAGAGCAAACTCTTTGCAGTTGAGTTACTCTGTTTCTTGTCTAAGTGGGTGTAATTCTGGGTGTAGCCTCCTGGTAGGTGAGATAATCCTAACCCAGAATCCTGGCTCCACCCACTGTGCCCTCCTGAGGTGCTCTCAGACCCCACACAGCACTCTGACTGCACGGAACTGGAAAGGTGGCCACAGGCAGAGGCCTCTGCTGCAGATGTGGCTCCTTGGGTCGCTGAAACAATAAACACACTTGCTATTCTCTTACTGACTTGCTAAGTGGATGGATTGTTGATGCGTCATAATTCTAGTTATTCGCTGTCAATCCTCAAAGGTGCTGTTTTCTCATTTCTTTACATTGGCTTGACAGCATACACAGTCTGTGATGTTCTCCAGTGTTGAATCTTATCTTGCTGAAAGTCGTACTTGGGGCTGCAGAGTAGACGAGTTCTACTTTTCAGAGCGGGAGCTGAGAGAGTGACCGTTGGCAGCTGCTCTGCATCCTGAGGTGCTGGCCTAGGCTCCCACGGTTCTGCACAGTGGTCTGACCCAGTTGGTGCCAACACTGGCTGGTGAGCACTGGACTGTGTGATAGAACCTGAACCAGCCAAGCCACACAAGGTGTGGGGCTGCCTGTCTGCATGCTCACAGAGGAGGGGCCACATGGGAAACATGGAGATGACAGTTGTCTATAAATTGGTTGTGAGGCGTCACAGCACAGCGTGGCTGGAGCCAGGCTCTTGAATGTCTGTACTCACAGAAACTGACCTCCTGGTCTGGGTACCTCCCTGGCCTATTAGTCTGTTATGGGGGACCCAGATAACTAGTGTAGGAACCATGATCCCATCATAAGAATGAGCTCGAGGGAGGCATGCTGGGTAATGGACACACAGCCCAGCTGCCTTCATGTCTCTGCTCAGAGCCACCAAACTCTAGACACATGACTCAGGCCACTGCCCCACTGATGACGTCAATGCCTAAGCCCAGATGAAACTTGGGAAAGAGTAGCCTGATGGAGTCCAGCCCAAATCACTCCCACGCAGGGTACAGAGCTGAGTCAGTCGATGGTTTCTGGGTCAGGCTTGACACTGGGAGAGATTTGTTCTGCCGTTAGCGACAGCTGATACAGGGCGACAGGTGGGGTTTTCAGTCATGACCTCTGTGCACTTAGCAAGCACTTGTGTGACACATGCTCCTGTTGGTCTGTCCACGGGGGGATTTGTCTGCACTGAGTCAGAGTCCATATCTGCAGGGACCAGGACACACGGGCAGTACGAATGTGAAATGGAATCTAGAACCTTCTAGTTTGAGATTTTCCATCTTTGCACACAGACACAGATCGAGACATGTGCACATGAGGTGTTTGGTGACAGCGGACACACAGCTCAGTGATGGAGATAAGACAGGGAGCAGTGAGAACTGCCAGGACCTGGAGTGAGCACGCTCTGTGCTGGGTACTGTTACGTTCTAGTCATTTCATTTCAGCATGTGGGCCGGGGGTTTTCTTCATAGAGTTTCCAGCAGAAGCAAGAAGTCTAGTATAGTGGCCCACACTTTTAATCCCAGCACTTAGAAGGCTGAGGTAGTCAGATCTCTGTGAGTTTGAGTCCAGCCTGCTCTACATAATGAGTTCCAGGCCAGCCAGAGCTACATAGTGAGACCCTGTCTTGAAACTGCTCCCCCCGCCCAAAAAAAAGTCTAAAGTTTTACACAAGACAAACTTTTACTTGCTTATTCTTTCATCTAATATATCCCAGGCTAGCTTTGAACTCACTATGGAACAAAGGATGACCTTAAATACCGACCCTCTTGCCTCTACCTCCAAATGCTAAGATGGCTGGGGTGCACTGCCATGCTCTGGTTACGTAGTTCTGGGAATTGAACTCAGAGGCTCATCCATGCTAAATGAGCTCTCTACTAACAGAGCTGTGAGCCCAGCCCTTCATGTCTCACCCTGAAACACTGATTCCAGGCTAGGGTATGCTTTAGAGCTCTAAGGGTCTTGGGTTTGACTCTGAGCTCTGGAAAGAAAACAGCACAGCCAAAGCCGCTGAGCCTGTTAAACGTCAAATACTATGAATGTTGAATAGCAGGTATGTTAGATTGTGTCCACGCTGGCCACGACTATGGATACTCGAAGTTCACTGCAGACAAGTGACCAGCTTTTCTGAGTGTTTTCCCTCCCATTTGCTGGGCATTTGCATATTTACAATGCACACAGATGCAAACGCAGGACTGCTCACAAGCAGGCCAGAGGTCAAAGGAAACAGACCAGAAATAAAACAATGAAAAAACCCATCTTTGATTACAAGTCCTCTTGCTTCCAAGCTCTGAGGACACAAACAGATAAAACACAAAAGCATGAGGTCAGTAAACCTTCTCAAAGCTCAGATTCAGAAAACAAGCCTGTGAAGAGCCCACCAGTAGTGTTTGCCTTGCGATTGTGAGGACCTGAGTTCTGTTCCCACAACCCACAACCCATGAACATTGCTAGGTGTGGTGGCATGTGCTTGTGATGCTGGCACAGGGGAGGTAGAGAGAAGAGGACCTCCAGCCAGTGGAGCAATCAGTGAGCTGCAGCCCAAAGAGCATCCTTGTCTCTAAAGGAGGTGGGTGCCATTCCGGGGGTGACACCTGAGGTGGACATCTGGCTTCACGTGTACACCAGCACCCACAACATGCATGCACACACGCACGCACACACGCATGCACATAGAAAACAAGCAAGGGGAGGTTGGATTCCTTCACTCCCAACAGTGACTCCCCCAAGTCAGAAGGTGGGTTTCTTGCAGTCTAGAGGAGATCTGACTGTGTGCATCTTCCCCTGACTGCAGAAGCACTTCACAGGGGCTTAGGGAAAAAAGAGCACTCTAGATGGATTCCCTGGAATTACTCCGCATTAGATGGAGGCTCAGAGCAGACCATCTGGAATCAGGGGGTGTGACTGTTTCCCACCTGCTGGTCTCTGCACAAGTCACCTGCCTCTTCCAGGCTGCTTCTCAGATGAAGATGAAGGTAACAGGAAGCAGCTACCTCACAGTGTCCTGAAGTCCCTGTGCGAACCCATCTGCAGCAGTCTGTACCGCAGAGATGTAATGCAGTGGGTCACCAAGAGACTGCTTCAGGTGTGAGCAGCCGCAACTTGTCCAACTGGCATAATTTCTGAATGGACTGAGGAGTCAGGCGAGGGGTTTGGTTTTGGTTTTGTCATGATCAAGTGTGGTAGGCTGGCTCTGAACCTTTGATTCTTCTACTTCTACCTTCTGGAAACACAGGTTTACTACCATGCATGGGATCCAACCCAGGGCTTCATGTACACTGGTCAGCATTTTCAGAATTACACCAAATCCTATATCCCCAGCCTCAAAAAGTGTTTCTTGTGGGGACCCTGCAGGGAACAGCTCAGACTGCCACAGGGGCCGAGGACTGAGGAGCCCACTAAGAATCTGGCCGTTTCCAAAGCCCTTTTGCCAGCATGAGGCAGATTTTGCCCTCGGGAGTCATTCTTCACTGTGGAATTGGCCATTTCCAGCAGCCTTGATGATGCTGTAATGAAGAAATAAAGCCTATGGTCCAGAGCATGCCATGGGTGGGGTACTCAGGGCTTCTCAGTTCCTGCTGAGCAAGCCATGAGATACTGTGTTCTGTCTTTAGGTAGAAGCACATGGCTCTTCATTTGTGGCTTCTCTTGGGGTCTGCTGTTCACCTTTCTCTCTGCCCTGATGAGAAGACTCTCCCCAGAACTCGATCCAGGCCAGGGTCAAGCTTTTCTGAAGGAAAGGCTACTGTCCCGGGGACGTGCTGACTCCCAGAGTGCTGCATTACTGTCACGGCCTGGACCTTGTGTTCTCACACACGCACGGTCAGATATGACCCTGTCTCTCACAGGAAAGAGGAAAGAAAGCAGGGGCAATCATCGAGGACTTGCCTTCCTCTATGTGTGGAGTGGGGCATGAGGACAAGGGGTTCCTGCCTGGGTTTCTTGCATTTCACTGGGTGAGGCTTTGTCTGTGGCTCTTCTGCCCCTTGTGGGGGAAGAGGGGGAAGAGACTCCTTTATCAGCCATACAGTCTTACCATCACACACCACTGTGTTTGTTTGAAATTAGAGATGCGACTATTGGGGAGGGAGGGGCTTGTGTTGGGATAAGGAGGCCTAGAAAGGAGTTTCAGTGGGAGGAGGTGGCACTGTTCTGTTCCCAAGTTCCTCAGCAGACCACTCCTTCACTGGGTGGGGCGAAACTCTTACGGCTTCTTTTCCTGGGTCCTCTTTCTGATTTCTCCTAGAACTTCAGACTCTAATTTCTTCATTCTCCAACCGAAGAGGGTCAGGTCGGGGTGCAGGAGCAGGAAGAATTGCTTGAACTAACAATTGGGTGCACAGCCCTCCAGAGTGGCCAGCGCTACAGGAGCAAGCCTTCGTTCCAATTGCATTTGATCTGGTGTAATTGTTTAAATGCCACTTACATGGTCAAAGTGGTCTCCGTTTAGCTAATAAATTACATGCATTACCCTGCATGCTTGCTGACCTCATCACCCACCTGGAGAGACACCGAACAGCAGGAATGTAGCAGAAGCCAGATGAGAGTTGGAATTTTCTCACAACCCTACTAAAACTAGGAGGCAAAATTAATTTTGATGATATAATTTACAAACTGAATATATGCATAACAATGTCACTTCAATTGCACTCAGAAATACAAAGGCTCACCACTCCAAGTTCAAGGCTGACATAGACAGTGGAGAGTGGGGAAAACAGCCCTGATCCTGACCAGTGTTTCCTCAGTCCTGTTTTATAAATGTCATGTTAGTGCCCTGAATCATGGCAGAGAGATGCTCCAAAACTGTACTTCCAGAATGCAGAGACGTAAGAAAGCTCCTGCTAAGCATTTCATGGAACATCGATGTGTAAATATGTAGACACACTGCTTTATCAGGGTGATAATTTACAATTTCATGAGGACCATTCAGTAGCCTAGGCATAATTTTAAAATATCCAATCCTATGCATCCACTATCCAATTTCAACACTTACCATTCCTCCTTTGTGACTGTTTGTCAGAACCTCAGTCCACCTACATTTCTCTATAAAACGTTTTATCTTTTCAAACTTTTTCTTTCCTCCCTCCCTCCCTCCCTCCCTCCCTCCCTCCCTTCCTCCTCTCCTTCCTTCTTTGGGGCAGGTCTCATTATGTAACTCTGGTTGTCCTGGATATTGCCGTAGACCAGGCTGTCCTTCAACTCACAGATTAAGGGAATGTGCTACCTCACCTACACTAAAATTCTCATCTTTAAAGGCAGTCACAATAGTATAACCAAACATCCAAAAGAAAAAAAAATAACAAAATTCTTCCCTGATTTTACCGATTTCATTCTCCATGGCTTACATACGTTTTTTCTTGAACATCTAATTTATTCAAATTAGAATCCAAGTAAGGGTCATTTTTTGCAGTCTGTCCCATTTGTATTTCTTATCTTGCAGATTATTTGTTCTGTGGTGTTCTCTGCAGTCTGGAACCTGGGGGATTATTTCCTCAGGTGCACTGACTGTCCCTGTGCCTGTAAATGGAAGAAGTGCTGGGGTCCTAAGGAAGGATATTTCACAGGTCTGGGGTTGTTTCCACCGGAAGACAGGAAAGTTGTATTGTTTTGTTTTCCTTTTGAGCATGTGTGTGGGGGGAGGGGTTACAGAATTCCCACTATGACCATCATCTAAGTCCTTAATTCAGTAGGAGTGACAAGGTCAGAGTTCTGTCCTTCCATATTGTCTGTTGGATGGTCTGTTTCTCCTCCCTCATGTCAGGGTCACTCAGGTTTAATTTGTAAAGGAAATTCAACTCCAAACACCACATTTCCCCTTTCCTTACCAGTTTCCAAAACATTGCTTTCCAACATTTTCTTAAGGTGACTAGTGACCCCCACGCCTACCATCCCACTCTCTTTCCTCCCTCTGTGCGCTCTCCCCCTCGTCCTTTCTTCCTCTCTCCCTCCCTCCTCCCTCTTTTCTCCCTCCCTCCCTTCCTCCCTCCCTCCCTCCCTCCCTCTCTCCCTTCCTCCTTCCCTCCCTCCCTCCCTTCCTCCTTCCCTCCCTCTCTCCCTCTCTCCTTTCTTCCCTCCCTCTCTCCCTCCCTCCTCCCTCTCCTCTCCCTCCCTCCCTCCCTCCCTCTCTCCCTCTCTCCTTTCTTCCCTCCTGATGGAATAACAGTCTTTATGAACACATGCCTCTTTGCACTGTCGGTGGCTGTGACAGTTTCTGGGGTATCCTGACATGGAGACTCATCTTGGACATTTCTCTCCCTACATCCTGGGATCACAAGGCAGTTGAAGATAAGTAAATAGAGGCATCTTTAAAGTTTCAAACACTTGCCAGCATTGAACCCTCACACTCACTGTGATGAGCTGGGCCCTTCGGCAGCTTGTGTTGTAGGGTGGTCTGGATTTGCTGCAAGTCAGATGTGGGCAACCAAACTTCTCCGTGGGAGCTGGCCCTTCCCTCTGTCTTCCTGCAGGCCTGTGCTCTGCACTTCCTGATACAGTAGGATAACTATGCAACAAGTAGGTGCCAATTAACCAGAAGGAGCATGGGTTGCCTGCTGAGCAGCTCCTGACTGACTCCATAGATGTGGGAATGAGAGAAAGGCAATGGTGCAGGATAAGGACTGGGGGGCACACTGTGGCACTTCAGTGGTGGCTATGAGACATGAACTTAGCCTGACAGGAAAGCGTGAGCTGACAGAACATCCTGCTCATGACTGGGCTGCTGAGAAGGGGTCACTACCCAGGCTCCTGCACACTCCAAGGATGTGTCACTTTCCACATGCGACCTTTCCATGGACATCCAAGTGATGTCAGCCACGGTTCCCACAAGTGGCTCCCAGCTGCCTGGCACAAGGCTGAGAGCTGTGACGGTAGAGCACCGGCTTCTCCAACTGCCTTGTGTGTAGAATGCTTAGGCTCTGGGCTTTTTAAGAACACTGCAAACTGCAGCCTCATCAGCAGTGATACACAAGCAAGGAGATTAAACCACGCATGAGACTGTGTGGGATTCACTCCGAGGTCGGCACAAGCTCAGGGCGATCCACGGACACATTCTGAGGAAACACGTAAATTAAACCAGGGTGGAATCTTGAGCTTCAGCTCAGCAGGTGCAGGTCACGTGACTGTGTAACTGAAACACAGGTAACCGAGGGCACCTGGGCCCCAAAGAAAGGCCTCATAGGTGGATTGGTTTACGCTGTACAGTTAGCTTTTGTCATCACACGACAAGAAGAACTCATATAACACAGGTACAGAAACAGCAACTAGGAAACATAAACTGAATTGAAACTGGACCTTAAAATAATGAAATGCAGATTATGAGGGCGACTTTGCCTCACATTTAACATTTAGTCACAATAAGAAGCTAATTTTAAGATGGAAATTATTAAACAAAGTATTTTCTCCCATTTTTATGGTGTTAAATATATCTAACATAACATTTACCATTTTAACCATTTCCTCCCAGATTGCAGCAAGCGTTGTTGAGGGCATCTCCTGCCCACAGAACCCATCTGTTGTTCCACTCTGGTTCCTAAAATCACTGACCTCTCCCTCCCCCATCCCTGGCCACCTCAGGCCACTTTGTCTCTGAATTGGACCAAGGTAGGAACCTGGTGTGAGTGGAAGCCACAGTCCCCGCACTGCTGTGGCCAGTGAGGTTGTAAGATTGTCGTCATTTCTAGCCTGGTTACCTTACACAGTATTCACGTTCTGTTTCCCTTTCATAGGACCACCTAGCGGGGGACGATGGGAGATTCCAGGGAGAGGTTCACTTCCGAAAAATGAGCCAGGTCTTTACTGGAGCCCAGCTCACAGGGAGCAAGTTGTGCACTCAGCCAGGTGGGCTTCATGGACCCTGAGACAGGAAGAGCAGGACATCTCACCAGCAACTCTGCCCCTGTTTTCTGGCCGTCATGAACTTCTCTCTGCTGGGACCTGGTGCCCTGCTGCGGCCCCACATGGGGCTCTTCCC
The DNA here is from genome assembly GCA_902168405.1 of Peromyscus aztecus. Taxonomy (NCBI): domain Eukaryota; kingdom Metazoa; phylum Chordata; class Mammalia; order Rodentia; family Cricetidae; genus Peromyscus; species Peromyscus aztecus. The sequence continues at coordinate 33,916 of CABHPQ010153851.1, forward strand.
AGCCCTTGCATTTCCTTGTGTCTGGCTTTCTACCTGACCTGCATGGCTGACATTCACACAGGCCTGTCCCTATTCTCCCTTCCTGCCGCTGTGCAGTGAACACAATCTACTCATTCATGTTCCCTGTGATGGACATTTGTGTCATCTCAATCGCCCATTATGAAGTCATGTGGGCTGGCAAGATGGCTCAGTAGGTAAAGTCACTTGTCACCAAGCCTAGTGACTTGAGTTTGATACCTGGATCCCACTTCACGGAAGGAGAAACCTGACTGCCAGAAATTGTCTTCTGACCTCTACACATGTGCCATGACATGTGCACCCCCCACCATGCACACAAGTAAAAGTACATGTATGATATTTTCAAAGAAAACTTATCTATCATTAACTTTTTGAAAGGTGGCCACAGCCATTCTCCAAGAGTCTTTCTTCATCTAGGTTATTTTTTAATGTGCACATCATCTCCAGCCTCAATCCTCATGCGTTTTCACACCCTGAAGCAGGCTCTCCAGATGCCTCCTCAGACGCTGTTTTCCAGGACTGGTTCCCCCTGCCACACAACCTGCGCTATTTCCCAGGACTTCCTGCTTCCTTTGAAACCAGCCTCTCCGCGGGAACCCGCTCCTAAGCATCTGTGCCCCCTGCCAGGCAGATGCAGAAGATAAATAGGTGGGCAGTTTGACAGGGATAATTTCCAGTGGCCACGTACAGGGGACACTTACATGTTGTGTCAGCTTTTTGTTCCTGAGTAAGCCTTGGAACTGGGGCTGAGTCCACAGCCTCAGCTAATAAGACCCTCCTGCATCCGTTTTGAAGTGTGTCTCTGTAGCCAAGCCCTGACCCTGTCACTTCTGAGGCCATTTCCCCCACCCCTCACTCCTTGCCGAGGTCTTTGATTAGTGGTGCATATCTGTGGCAAGGGGGTGGTTGTCACTGGAATTAAGGAAGGCTGGGTATGATTTGACTGCAAGAGCATGAAGGTCTGCTTTAAGAGAGATATGCAAAGCCTGTGGTTAGAATGATTACAGCCAAACATCAGGACGTCTAGATAAAACCCCTGACATCCCACAGCAGGGGGACACACGCTAAGATCCTCATTTTAATGAATATACATTTTGACTTTTCAACTACAAGGGAATTGGGGCAGAGCATCTACTTTGCACTTTCTAATTAATGGCCGGATGGGTCGTCCTTTCTTTGTTTTATCTATTGATTTTATCTCATTAAGGGGGAGTGGAAATTAGTTCTATTTTCTCTTCTTTGGTAAATTTGTCTTTTCATTACAAGCTGGGAGTGAGAACACACGGGCCTCGAGCTTGGCTGCTGCAGGTGGGGTTGCATGCAGAGGCCCTTTTCTGTAACAAAACGGGCATTTGTGTGTGTGTGTGTGTGTGTGTGTGTGTGTGTGTGTTAGTTATAGCAATGGGTCACCTGGAGGGCATCATTGCTCATTCTGTTGAAAGTGTCTGAATATGTGCATGGCAAGCTAGGCCTGACTGAGTCCAGTTTACATGGGAGCAGCATGGATAGGTAGAGACAAGTCTCCTGGATATTAGGTCAAAGGTGGTTGGCTGAACAGTGGGAGAGCATGCTCAGAACTTGGAAACACTAGCCTGCACCTGGTGATAGTGCTGCTTTTCAAGGTCAGAAAAGATTGGGCATTGGCTCCGAGTGCAGTCATCTCCTGCTTGTAGGACACACAGTGTGGTTAGACGCCCTCACTCACTCCCACCTTAGCCTGGATGTGCTCAGCTTCCCTCTGCAGTTCTCTTGATATCCTTCATAGAAGAGGGTTTGGATCTACACTCACAGGAATAAGGGAAATGCCAGATTTATCTGCTGACCTACCGAAGCAAATATGACTGAGGTGATGTGACTATTGGTGGTAAGTTCAGTCTCAAACACTTTGGAGTCCCAGTGACTTCCTTTGGGGACATAAAAACTGATTGTTCAGAGACATCAAGGACACTCAGGTCTCAGTCTCCAGCATTCGCCTATGTGGCTGCCTGTGCGTTATCTTCCTGATGGTCTGGGAGCTTATGCCTTCTCACCCACCACCAGCTCACTCACCACCAGCTACTATCTCAAAAGAGGAGCTCCTTTTACATGTTCTAAAAGCTTGTTTCTCACAGTGCCCCTCACCCACCCCCACCCACCCCCAAGGTAGCAGATGCCTAAGAGTTCCCAGGTGAGCCTTGTGAGGTCCTGGGCTCCCTGGAGCCACTGGGCCTTTTGCAGTAGCTGCTGTAGCCACAGAGCCTGTGCCTGGCTTCCAGGAGCCCTTCAATCATTCCTGAGAGGATGATGGAGATGAAATTACCTCCAGCAACCAGATTTACAAGTTTGGGGTTCCAGGCATGACTGCATTCAACTCTTCCCAGGCGCTGGAGCCAACTTAGGTAGAGGACATCCTCCCAAATCCCATTTACCCTTTTCAGCAAAAAGAGACCCCAGGGAAAAAAGAGAGTAAGAAATCTAATAAAGAGCATGCTGAGAACTTGCTGCCAGCAGTACATTTGCATAATTTATGACTGAATGTATAAGAACACCATTTCTTTTTAGAGACATATTTTTATTATGACATGCACGCATATGTACATAAATATTTCTTTGTATAGCTAGTGGGTCCTACCTACTGATGTCAGAGGAGAAGGCAATGCAAGCCTCCTTCCCGCCTGTCCTTGTCCTCACTCCGGGCTCTTGAAAGGGAACCAGAACAGAAGGTCCGTAGTTCAAGATCCATCCTGGTGGTTGAAAACAGCAGAATTAGATGGTTCCTCTGACATCTGAAGAGTGTTTGGTCACTTCTCAACCTCTGTCTGGTCCCTACTTACAAACTGGCAAATATCAAAGACAAACCTAGAGCAGACTGAAGAGTCCTTGTGCATGTCACCTTCTTTCTGGGCCTCCATTGTTTGTCCCAGCAGTCTTAGTGTCCTTGAATGTGGCTTTCACCTCCCAGCCCCCACTGAGGCTTCTGGAGGCTGTTCAGCTCCATCTCCTGCTTGCCTTTCTGCTCAGCCTTTCCCTTTTCCCCCAGGCTGTTTGCAATGTCCGCAGCCTCCAGGCAAGAGCAGTGCTCAGTGCCCTTCACCCAGACAGTCCCCTTCTTCCTGGTCTGTTCCTCACTGCCTGCTAATTCCCTCTTTAATCTTGAAAAATCATTTCCATTTGGAATTCTGCTTTTGTGCAGAAGCATTTTTATCCAGTTTTTCTGTGTTAGAAGTAAAATTTTTTTTTCTTTTTGGTTTTTCGAGACAGGGTTTCTCTGTGTAGCTTTGCGCCTTTCCTGGAACTCACTCTGTAGTCCAAGCTGGCCTCGAACACAGAGATCCGCCTCTGCCTCCCGAGTGCTGGGATTAAAGGTGAGCGCCACCACCGCCTGGCCATATTTTTCTTTTTGAATGCCAGTCCTTCATATCCCTAGCCAGATGACAGCTAGATGCACCCTATCATCTTGGTCACCTGACTTCCTACTACAAAATTATGGCCTTTGTGTACATCATTTTTTGTTGTTTGTTTTGTGTGATGTGTGTGTATACGTATGTGTGCACACTCACGTGTGCAATGTGGAGCTAAGAACATGATACCTCACAGAAAACACGTTGGCACGGTGATTTTTTGAGTTGAGGGAGATCATTAGAAACAAGCCACCTCTCACTGAATTGTCTTCCTGTCTCTTTCTCACAAAAAACTCACAACCCCCAGGAGTGTTCATTTCATGTCTTGCCCCAGCCCCAGGGATATGCTGAGAGCTGCCCTGCCCAGTATGGAGCTGGATGGGCATCTTACAGGCACAAGGACTCTTCACAAACGGGCCTTGTTGAGTCTTCTGTGTTGATTGCTCTCACACCACACCCCTGTCCAGTCTCCTTTCGGCACACCCCTGCACTTCTATCACAATTAACATAAAATCCTGTTTCCCTCGGCCTTGGGGACATTCATCATATGTATTCTTGCTTCTGAGGTAGACTTCTTTCACATAATGTGGTGCCCTGGGACTCCACATGCTCGAATGCATCGTAGCTAATTCTTCTGTGTTGCTGAGGGATAGTCCATGTAGACTTATTCTGGAGATACTGGAAAAGCTCCACACATGCTTTGATCAGAGGGTGCAGCACATAGGACATCCAGTCGCTGCTCCGCGTTGGAGTGATGCTTACTTGTGCAGTCATTAAACTTGAAGAGTTGTGGTAGCCTGTTTTAAGTTTTTAATGGACAATGAGTGGGGCTGGATTCAAGTTGCCCTTACCTGCCCCGTACCTTTGCCACCTAAGGGAAGTGTGTCAGTTTGCATTGGTTTCCTTGTTTGTGACAAAGGCAAATTAAGGGGAGAGGGGTTGTTTTGGCTCACAGTTTGAGGGTGCAGACCGTCCTGCCAAAGGCATGGTGGCAGGAGCGTGAGGCAGCTGGTTACAGGGCATCCACAGTCAGGAAGCAGCTGGTCACATGTATCCAGAGTCAGGAAGCAGCTGGTTACATGCATCCACAGTCAGGAAGCAGCTGGTCACATGCATCCACCCACAGTCAGGAAGTGGTTGGTCACATACATCCACAGTCAGGAAGTGACTGGTCACATGCATCCACAGTCGGGAAGCAGCTGGTCACATGTATCCACAGTCAGGAAGCAGCTGGTCACATGCATCCACAGTCAGGAAGTGGTTGGTCACATGTGGTGGTATTGTGTTCCCCAAAATATTGTGTACCTTAATAAACTTATCTGGGGTCAGAGACAGAACAGCCACAATATTAAACATGAGGTTAGGCAGTGGTAGCACACGCCTTTAATCCTAGCTAGCATTCCAGAGACAGAAATCCCTCTGGATCTCTGTGAGTTCAAGGCCACATTGGAAACGGCCAGGCGTGGTGACCCACACCTTTAATCCCAGGGAGTGGTAGTAGAAAGGAGAAAGGTATATAAGGCGTGAGGACCAGAAACGAGAGGCATTTGCCCTGGAGAGGCATTTGGGCTGGTTAAGCATTCAGGCTTCTAGCAGCAGTTCAGCTGAGATTCATTCGGATAAGAGGACATTGAGGCTTCCAGTCTGAGGAAGCAAGACCAGCTGAGGATCCAGCGAGGTGAGATAGCTGTGGCTTGTTCTATTTCTCTGACCTTCCAGCATTTACCCCAATAACTGGCTCAGGTTTGATTTTATTAATAAGAACTTTTAAGACTCATGCTACAGTCACATGCATCCACAGTCAGGAAGTGGTTGGTCACATGCATCCACAGTCAGGAAGCAGCTGGTCACATGCATCCACAGTCAGGAAGTGGTTGGTCACATGGCATCCACAGTCAGGAAGCAGCTGGTCACATGCATCCACAGTCAGGAAGCAGAGAGAGATGACCACTGGTGCTCAGCTCACCTTCTCCTTTCAATTCGGTCCAGCACCTCAGCCTCTGTAGAATGGAGCTGCCACATTCAGGGTGACTTTTCTCACCTCAGTTACAACTTACTGGAGGAAGCCTCAGGGATATGCTTCACGTGTATCTTTTATGGTTTATCAAGTTGACGGTGATGATTGAGCACAGAGGGATCAGCTGGGAGCTTTGCCAAAGACGGATGAGGTGCTCAGAGAAGACAGAAAGAACAGGGCCTGCCTGGGCCTACTAACCTACCTCTGCTGAGCCTGTCAAGCAGGGTTTGTCCTGTCAGGGAGGCTTGGCTTTAGGAAACCACCAGAGGGGTGGAGGGAGCTGTAACTGTCACATCCTGGCCAAGGTGGCAAATCCTGTCATACCAGGCTCAGCCTCTCAGGCCGATGACATTAAGTCCTCAATCCTCTGACTCCCCTAAGTCTTCCAGACCTGCCTGGCTCTGAGCACTGTGTGTGATTATCTAACGTCTGCCTGCAGGAGATAATCAGTGTTCACTGGCATCTCAGCATCCCTTGCTCCTTGGGAGTTCATCCCTCATTCTAAAACCAACACAATGATCCTCCAAAGATGATCTGGCTTCTTATGTCAATGATGATAGAGGGCTCGGCCATGCGGGGGCAGGACTTCCAGTCGCAGGACACTCTACCATTTATTCAGCTCCTGTTCTATGACAGGCTACCTGGAGCCTTCTGTAGCTTAAGTTTTCCTGCCTGGCCCACAGTCAGGATAAATCTCCTTCACCTGCCAGTCCCACAGCCGCTCAGACTCAACCAAGTAAACACAGAGACTACATTGCTTACAAACTGTATGGCCGTGGCAGGCTTCTTGCTAACTGTCCTTATATCTTATATCAATCCATTTCTATAAATCTATACCT
>CABHPQ010153853.1:367-24215 GCA_902168405.1 Peromyscus aztecus
CAATATGCAGAGAGAGTTGTTTTAAATATTAAAACTGCTGAATTTATTCCTGATAATACAGAATTAACTTCATCATTCATACAATTGCAGGAAATCATCAGAAAAAGGGAACATGCTATATATATAACACATATCAGGTCCCATACAGGTCTGCCGGGACCTCTAGCACAAGGCAATGATGAGATTGATCAGTTACTAATAGGTAATGTGCTAGAAGCCTCATAATTTCATAAGAAACACCATGTAAATACCAAGGGTTTGAAGAAGGATTTCTCCATCACTTGGCAACAGGCCAAGGATATTATGAAAAAATGTCCTACTTGTTCCATCTATAACCAAACTCCATTACCTGCAGGGAGCAATCCAAAAGGTATACAAAGAAATGAAATTTGGCAGATGGATGTGTTTCATTTTGCAGAATTTGGAAGATTAAAGTATGTACATCATACCATTGACACCTATTCAGGATTTCAATGGGCAACTCCTATGAGTTCTGAAAAGGCTGATTCTGTGATTACACACCTTTTAGAAGTTATGGCCATCATGGGAATACCTGTACAAATTAAGACAGACAATGCCCCAGCATATGTCTCCAAAAAAATGAGACAATTCTTTGCTTATTACAATATAAAGCATGTTACAGGTATACCACACAATCCCACAGGCCAAGCAGTCTTAGAAAGACCCAATCGAACTTTAAAGGATATGCTAAATAAACAGCAACAGGTAACAATGACTCCTAGAAATAGATTGCATAGTGCTTTATTAACTTTGAATTTTCTCAATGCTGATGAGAAAGGAACAACAGCTGCGGAGAGACATTGGACAACAGACAAAACTCCTGAGTTAAACCAACCAGTTTATTTCAAGGATGTGCTGACCTCAGAATGGAAACCTGGATATGTTCTACGTTGGGGAAGGGGTTTTGCCTTTGTTTCTGCAAGAGAAGAAAAGCTATGGATACCAACAAAATTAATAAAAATTCAATTCGAACAGGAAAAACCCCTTGATGAGGAGAAGTAAAAGCTCATCCACCAATGTGACATCTCTACAAGTTGTAAGAAAAATTTAACAATCAAAGGTTGGGATAGGGTTCTGTTTTTGTCTTTCCAGGATAATGGAAATACCCATCTTCCAAAAATCATAAGGCCTCGGATATCCGGATGTTTACAGCAGAAAGAAAGAGTCTATTGGTACCAAACTACACACGGTAAAATCTTACTGTCTAACATCTATCTCTCTATCAATCTAGTAAATTTGCGGTTCCAATTCAATTATAAGCCAAGCTGGCTTTGGAGATGGAATTGGCTCACTCCTTCTCTAAATCCAAGCATATTGCTAAAAGAAAAGTTTGAGAGATTCTTCGGTCCCATATCAGAAGAGCCCTCTGGTGTGGGACAGAAGGAAACCAATAAAAGGAACCATTGTCTTCAAGATTCTAATTCTCTCCATGCTTACTCTTGATTTCTCGGAATCCTTTCTTACATGCTATGTCCTCTTTAAATCCAAACCTTCCATTTTGATGACAAATAAGTTTTTCCAATAGCAATCTCAGAAGTCTCCAGAAGGAAGATGGGGCCCCAACAACAACTCTACCCAATCCAGAATGATGCCATGGTAATCATCATCATACTACACTTCTTGCCAGAATTTCAGACAATCTTACCCATTACTCTAAGACTTGCTGCAGAACCTACAGTTAGTCTAACTGAGATTTAACTATCTGAGCTTTCTCACAGTACCCAACAGATATACCATCACCCCCTTAAACAGCAGGAAGCAATTCTAAGAAAACGACGCCCCTTTTCCCTTAGGTTTCATATTTCTCAGGGTTATGGATGATGGTTATAGGGTTGGGGTGGGAGAAAATATTAGACTCAGTATTCTAAAAAAAAAAAGGGAAAAGAAATGGATAGGTATAAGATATGGTATTATGGTAGATTTTTGTATATACTACTAAACAAATTTAGTAAAATAGCAGCCTTAAATAATTTGCACTGTAATTTGTACTGTTATGGATTCTTATATGTTGATACAAATGTAAACTATTTTTATATTCCTGTTTAAGATAATTTGTATATTGATACAAATACAGAACTATATTTGTTATAATGTACATATATTTCTACTCTTATTTGAAATATTGTATATTGATACAAATGTACATTTATATCTGTCATACTTTATGTATGTTCTACTTCTGTTTAGGATATTCGGTATATTGATATATATTTAAGATTATCGTAATATTGCATATTGCACTATATATTCCCACCTCTGTTATAAATATCTTGTGTATTGTCACAATTTTGAAGTCATCGTTTTTTACCATACATTTGCTTATAGACTGTTTACCTTGTTTACATGAAGCCTTAGTTCTTACTTTATTTCGGTAGATAAGACTTATAGATTTATAGTCACCTATGCTTGTCATCTCTATAGTTACATTAGTTAGGTTATCCAGATTTACAGATACATAGGTCAGATGGACAGGTAATCTTCAAACACTTCATAGACCTAGAGAATATGGCATTTAAATAACTTAGAATTCTGTTGACATGAGACACAATTGCTCCTGGCAGCACCAATTTGATCCCGAGAGAATGTTGGGCTTCTAAGACATTTCCATTTGGAAGTTTGTCTTCTTGGCACAAAATGGCCTACTGGGCAAAGAACTGCCCTTGCCTCGACTGCTGACAGTACGAATGCAATGCTGTCCTTTCTGGACAAGCGGGATACAAGGAAAGTGACCACTATACTCTGCCAAGACAGGGTAAGATGGTCTTTCAGAATTCCTGCTTCTGAAAATGGTCTGTCAGATACTCTAGGCCTGTAGCCAATTTGAATGCACCAACAATGCTGAGAAACATTAGGTGACTGTCCAGGCTGTCAGCTGTCTCGGTCTACTCTTGCAAGATTCCTGAAAGTTGCTTGCATCCATCTACCATTTCTCAGGTACCATTATATTCCTTCTCAGGTCTTTGATGGGATTGAAGACTAGCAGTTATAGTTACAACTTAGTATATATAATATCTTAGATAGAACATATTAAGTATTAGATTCAGGTTCTTTAGGATAGGACACCTTTTGGAATGATCTTTGTAACATGCCATTTACCTATGTTCTATACTTCTCTGGATTTTAGTATGTGTTTCTTGTTTGATATTGTTTGCATTGATTGTAGTTCCATCTTATATAGGTCATTATCCTTCATTCCTCCTGGACAATATTTGATAACCATTCCTTTATATATAATCTTGTATTAAGTTAGAACCTTCTTATTTAGACAAAAAGGGGGAGATGTAGTGGGTAGCCATTCCAGCTTTGGTCTGGAAGTTTCAACCCCCAATAAGGCTTCCGTAACTATCACGCCTACAAGGCGGGGCCAGGGAGGGCCTGAAGACCTGAGATTGGGACGTGCGGCGCTCTCTTGTTTCCTGGACCTGGACACGAGAGGTAGACCAAGGAGAGTTCTCCAGAGAACACCACAGGACTGCGCTGTGTCTTTTCCGGAACCCGCCACCTACTTATCCCTTCATTTGTAAGTTACCCACTAAATAAATCTTCTTTTAACTACGTGGAGTGGCCTTAGTAATTACACCAATATTTGAATATTGAGTATAATAAATTTCATATTGGTTTGTCTATGTAGAAAATGACATTGAAATTTTGATGAGGATTGATTTAAATCTGTGCATTGCTGTGGGATGTTCTCTATGCTGTGAATGTGTTGCTATGATTGATTGATAATAAAACATTGATTGGCCAGTAGCCAGGCAGGAAGTATAGGTGGGACAAAGAGAGAGGAGAATTCTGGGAAGTGGAAGGCTGAGGAGAGAGACACTGCCAGCCGCCACGATTAGAAGCAGATGTTAAAATATCGGTAAGCCACGAGCCACGTGACAACTTATAGATTAATAAGATATAAGAACAGTTAGCAAGAAACCTGCCACAGCCATACGGTTTATAAGTAATATAAGTCTCTGTATGTTTACTTGGTTGGGTCTGAGCATTTGCGGGGCTGGTGGGTGAGAGAGATTTGTCCTGATCATGGGCCAGGCAGGACCAGGAAAACGCTAGCTACAGTGCATGGCTTTCAATAATGTAGCAATTTTCATAATACTAATTTAATTGATCCATAAGCAGAGGTTGTTTAAATATTCTTTGTTCAATGGTGATATGTCATATGTGTCTAGAAATTTATCTGTTTATTGCAGATTTTCTAACTTGTTGAACTGTACATTTTCAAAACATTTCATAACTTTAGTATTTCAGAGTTATCAATAATTTCACTAATTCTGGTTTCTCCTTTCTTCTTGACTAGTTTGACTAAAGATGGGTCAATCTTGCTTATCATTTAAAGAACCACTTTATTGCTTCAGTGAGTTTTTCTGTTGCTTTTTAAGTCTGTTTAACCGATTTACATCTTCATCTTCATTATACTTCTCTCTGCCTACTAATTTTGGGTTAGGTTTATTGTTTGCCACCGGTCTTTTGGATTTTGAGACATCAAAATGCTTTTCTGAGGTAAAAGGTCAGACTGTCAGACCAACATTTCCTTAGGTAGTTTTCCTCTATGGCACCAGTAAGAAAGCTAAGAACTACAGGAGGCCCGTCCTTTAGCATCTCTGTTATGCAGGCTGAAGAGTTGCTTTGAGGTGCTTTGTTAGGTTATTTATTCAAGATCTTATTTTAAAATTTGGCTCTTAAAGTCATAAAAGTATTCTTTAGGACTGCCTTTACTATGCCACAAAGGTTTCTACTAAGTGATCTTTTTGTTTTCATTTGATTAGAGGAGTAATTTGCATTTTCTCCCTGATTTCTTCGATGATCCATGATTACCAATAGAGCCCAAGGTATCTCCAGTTGGATGCCTTCTTGTACCAAAACCTTCTTCTAGTATGGATTCATGCTTCTCATGAATCTCTCTGTCCCTCCGAGATTGTGCAATCTCCACTGAAGGAACAAGTCACTGGATTGCCCCTGGTCCAGTGTGCCTTTTCCATACAGTTCTCCATGCTAGCCACTCTGCACTGTTTCTTCACAGCCGGTATCTCTCCCAGCACCAGAGACTGGGCTTCAGCTCCACTTATTTGTCCTTGACTTCCTTCTACAACAACTAGATCTGTATTTGTGAGTCTGAGTCTAGGTCACAATTTCTTTGTTTCATGTTGATTCTTGGGGCGCCCATTCTTCTGATCAGTTGGAAGGTAGCACCAGTCTTTTTAATTTGGAGAAATTAAAATGCATGGTGTTTTGCTTTTCTGAGATGAAAGGTCAGACAGTTGAGCAACCTCTCCTTAGATAATTTTGCTCTATAGCAGCAGTAAGAAATCTCAGAAGGATGACATTTTCTAGTTCCATCAATTTGCCTGCAAATTTCATGTTGTCATTGTTTTTCTCTGCTGAGTAGTACTCCATTGTGTATATGTACCACATTTTCTTAATCCATTCTTCAGTTGATGGGCATCTAGGCTGTTTCCAGGTTCTGGCTATTACAAATAGTGCTGCTATGAACATAGTCGAGCATATATCTTTGTGGTATGATTGAGCATTCCTTGGGTATATGCCCAAGAGTGGTATGGCTGGGTCTTGAGGTACATCGATTCCCAATTTTCTGAGAAACTGCCATACTGATTTCCACAGTGGTTGTACAAGTTTGCATTCCCACCAACAGTGCTCTATGTCCTCTCCAACATTGACTGTCATTAGTGTTTTTGATCTTAGCCATTCTGACAGGTGTAAGGTGGTATCTTAGAGTCATTTTGATTTGCATTTCCCTGATGATTAAGGATGTTGAACATTTCTTTAAATGTCTTTCAGCCATTTGTGATTCTTCTTTTGATAATTCTCTGTTTAGCTATTCAGCCCATTTTTTAATTGGATTGTTCAATATTTTGATGTCTAGTTTCTTGAGTTCTTTATATACTTTGGAGATCAGTCCTTTGTCAGATGTGGGGTTGGTGAAGGTCTTTTCCCATTCTGTAGGCTATCTTTTTGTCTTATTGACTGTGTCCTTTGCCCTACAAAAGCTTCTCAGTTTCAAGAGGTCCCACTTATTAATTGTTGTGCTCAGTGTCTGTGCTGCTGGTGTTATATTTAGGAAGTGATCTCCTGTGCCAATGCATTCAAAAGTACTTCCTACTTTCATCCTGAGTGAGGTAACCCAAACCCAGAACAAACATGGTATGTACTCACTCATAAGTGGATTCTAGATATAAAGCAAAGAACAATCAGACTGCAACCCACAGAACCAGGGAGGCTATATAGCAGGGGGGACCCTAGGATGACTGTGGATTATAATAAGTTTTGGTTTTACTCAATTACTGGGCAAGCCTCGATCAAACATTTCACTATTAAGATAAGAATTTATACTGTATCAAACTGATAATAGAAAAATAAATAAATAAATAAAATTGGGGGAAAAAAGAAATCTCAGAAGGGCAGAGGCGCATTCTCTAGCATCTATTTGCTATGCAAGGTGAAGATCTGCTGCCTTGTACTACTTTTGTAGATCATCAGTTGTATACCTGTGGAGCTTCCAGAGGCATTTCTTTTTTCTTCAGCTTTTATTTCTGCTCTGAAGTCCCACTCGCCCCTTCCTTGTTGTTTTTCTCAACAGGAAAATGCCAGGAGTCTCTAATCTACCATCTTTCCAGGCACTACCAAATGTGTTGACTCTCAGATGAGTGCAAATGATTCTTGAAAGCAGATACAAAGAACAGGTTTCCAATAGGATTGTATTGGTCTGTTAGAATGATAAATACCAATAATATTAAATACTAATCACAATAAAATCAGATTTATGCAAATAGAAATACCAAAGCAACATAATTTTATCACATTGAGAGAATTTCTAAATTAAGTGTTTGAGAATCACATATGTGAATATGTTTTTATCTTTTTATTTATTCCTCTCTCATACAGTACATCCTGACTTCCCCTCCCTCTACACCTCCCAGTGCCCCACTCCCCTCTCCTCCTGATCCACTGCTCCCCTGTTCCCATTCAGAAAAGAGCAGGTATCCCAGGAATATCAACCAAACTTGTCATAACAAGATGCAGTAAGACTAGGTACAAGGCTTCAATCAGGGCTACATAAGGTAACCCAGTAGGAGTAAAAGGGTCCCAAGAGCAGGCAAAAGAGTTAGAGACAACCCACTCCTACTATTAGAAATCTCACAATAACACCAAGCTTAACAACCATAACATATATGCAGAGGACCAAATGCAGACTGAGGCAGGCTCTATGATTGGTGCTTCAGTCTCTGTGAGGCCCTATGAGCCCTGGCTAGTTGATTCTGTAGACCATGTTCTCCTGGTGTCCTCGATTCCTCCATCTCCTACAATCCTTCCTTCCCCTCTTCTGTGGTGTTCTTGGAGCTCCACCTAATATTTGGCTGCCTCTGCTCATATCAGCTGCCTGAAGAAGCCTTTTTAATGACAATTGGGCTAGGCACCAGTCCAATATAGCAGAATGTCATTAGTTCAGGAGGCCGTTGGAGTATATATACATCAGGTGACAACTAGTGTTCAACAGGTCAACCCATCAGACCCAACTGATGGAGAGCCCCACCTGGCAAGGCCATGGAGTCACTGAGTGTAAATAACTGGTTGTTTCTGTCTGTTGTTTTTGTCATGTACCACTTCATTTCTTCCCTAATAACAGGTATGGGTATTTTCCCCACTACTTGTGGTTTATCTCACAAAAAATATTCCATCTTTGGGCACACATATAGCTATGATAGTCAAGAAGATGACTTCTGTTTAATGTGTATATTCCAATGAATAAAAATAATACTAGAATATTTTTCATAACTGACACAGGAAAGTAACAGTATTCTCAATTACAAAGACAGCCTTTTCCACATTTAGCTAAGACCTTAGAGAAAATTCAAGACAGACTAGCTGCCCCTGCAAAGAATACACAAAGATAAGTTCCCAGATGTTTATTGCTGAATCAAAGTCAGACAAGAAGCATCTTTGGTAGACGTTAACTCCCTGCAGTAATTCTCTTTTTTTAATGTACCTCAGCCACTCAAGGTTCAGCCAACTAACTGTTATTGTTAAATCCTGAATTTCAATGTCATTCTCTGTCTGGGAACTCTAATCACTCAGGCTACCTGCATGGCCAAGCATTACTCACTGTGAGACCTTCCTAACCTGAGAAAAACTGTGTGACTTATCATGTGTTATGAGAATGGGTTGGACCCTAAAAATGTAACATATAATTGTCCAGAGTTTGCCTGTGTGTGTGTGTGTGTGTGTGTGTGTGTGTGTGTGTGTGTATGTGAGAGAGAGAAAGAGAGAGAGAGAGAGAGAGAGAGAGAGAGAGAGAGAGAGAGAGCTGTGTGAAGGAGCTGCTGCTATGTAGAGGAGCTGTGTAAAGAGCTAGCTGTGAGTATATGTTAGAATGTGGTGGTGGGGGTGTATGCAGAAAGAGTTGAGGTGTCAGAAACTGATACAGAGGCCATGAAGGAGCACTGCTTACTGGACTGCTCCCCATGGCTTGCTCAACCTACCACCCAGGACCATCTGCCCAGGTTGGTCCATGCACATCAGGCTAAGCCCTCCCACATTAATCATTAATTGAGAAAATGCCCTACAGGCTTGCCTGCAGGCTAATCTGGTGGAAACATTTTTTTTCTCAATTGAGATTTCCTCTTCCCAGATAGTCTATGTTTGTGTCAAGCTGACAAAACACAACCAGAATAGAAATATGTAAGCTAATGAATTATGTGAGTGTGTGATACATAGCTGTAAATTTCCAAAAATGGCTTTATCCTCTATCATATGTTTTATTAAAGAATTTTTTTGAGATAGGATCTCACTGTTTAGCTAGTTGGCCTAGAATGTGCTATGTAGACCTGGCTGACCTCAAACTCATAGAGGTCCATCTGCTGCTGCCCCAAGAATGCAATGATTCAAGGTGTACAATACCACACCCAAACAAAAGAATTTTCAAAGATGAATCAACTAGAGGCAGTTTTTCCTTACTGTAAATTTAGAAACAAATTACCGTGAAAGAGCTGCTATTTTTGTGAAGTAGGAATTTTGGAAGAATATTTTTGTATAATATACATGTTTGGGTTTGCTTGTTTGTTTTATTCAATGGAAGTAACCAATCAACTTGGTTTTTCTTTATTTGTATCTTATATTATTCTTATTTTTAATTTATTTTTTGAGAACTTCATACATGAGCATTGACTCTACATCATTCCTGTATCTCCCTCCACCTAAGTTCTCCCGTGTTCCCCAAATTCATGATCTCTTCTTTTAAAATTAGTGTGTGTGTGTGTGTGTGTGTGTGTGTGTGTGTGTGCAATTTAGTGAGTCCATTTAGCATTGATCACATGTATATGTACCCACAGTTGACTACTTGGGTCTGGGCAGCCTGTGTCGCAACTTTTTTCTGGAGAAAACTGATTCTCTCTCTCTCAGTAGCCATTGACTAGCTGCACTTCTTCATCTAGAGATAAATGTAGAGTTACTACC
This sequence comes from Peromyscus aztecus, assembly GCA_902168405.1. Lineage (NCBI taxonomy): Eukaryota > Metazoa > Chordata > Mammalia > Rodentia > Cricetidae > Peromyscus > Peromyscus aztecus. The sequence goes on from CABHPQ010153853.1 coordinate 9,863, forward strand.
ATCCACATTGGCATGTCAACTGGCATTGCCATTATGTTCTTCTTGTTCAGGTCACCACATTGTTGAAATTTCATGTGTACATTTTTCCAGTCATGTCTAGGGAACACTTTCTGGCAGCAGGTGTCCTGGTTCTCTGGCTCTTGTGATCTTTTTGCCCCCTTTTCCACAATTACCCCTTGAACCTTAGGTGCAGAGGTTGTATTGCAGATATATCTATTAGGGTTGGGCTAGAATTAGTGACTTGGAGTCACTTATTCTCTGCCTTTTGATCTCTGCTTTTTTTTTTGTAAAAAGAAGATTATTTGATGAGGAGTGAGAATTACATTTATCTGTGGATATAAGGATAAGTATTTAGAATGCAGATATGAATGGCAATCATAGGTCCTCATCTAGTTTCTATAATCTTTTCAGCCATTTGGTAGTTGGTGACATTTACTGTACTAGGCATGAATTCCCTCCCACTGATGTACCTTAAGACCAATTAGATAAAAGTTGGTTGTTTCCAAGATAGAAGCATTACTAAATAACTTTCAATGCTCTCTAGGAAACAAATATTATTCAGGGCATTTGAAAATACCCATTCAATTTCCTAGGTTATTTTTTTAAAATAAATATAGTATATGAACAAAAATGAGTCAAGTAAAAGTAAGTCATGATAATACTCAGCCCAAAAAGTAGAATTTCATGTGTCTCATACATTTCTATTTTTACATATTAAATGAAAATGCCTACATTATTTATATTCTACTATATTCAATGATAGACAATATAGCTGTTTATAATCTAGCATGAAATGTATTTTAAAACATTTTTCTACCTTAGGGAAAACTTTTGTGGGCAGGCATAATGAGAGGACATAGGACTATCCCCTGCATTATCTCTATTATCTCTGTTCTCCATGATCCATAATTATAGTTCTAGTTAAAGTTCCCTTAAATTGCTCCAAATCACTTCAAATTGATTAAGACATCTGCCCACTGACTTAAGAAACTCTACAATGCTAGTTACATAGAGACAAACCTATCCCTAATACACCATGGCCAATGCACTAAAAATAAGAAATGGTGACAGTTTCTGAATCAGCAAAAGCAAGCTGGGTGTGTGGCTGACTCCTAGCTCTGCCATTAGGGGACAGAGAAGGAAAACCATCACAAGACTTAGGCTGAACAGAGTTTTAGGACATCCAGGGCTAGAGAGTGACATCCTGTCTCAAAGTTTAAAAATTAAACACACACACACACACACACACACACACACACACACACACCCCTAAAGCAAAGGTCCTTTGTTATTAATAGAACAACAAAAGGCTGCATGGGTGAATTTTCTTAAATCTCAAGTGATAGAATCTGAAAAAGGTTCTCAAAGCACAAAAAGAAGAATCTCTCTCCAGTTTGAAATTCCAAAACTGTAGAGGCTATCCTTTAGAAATAAATATTAAAAAAACACTTTCAATTTAAAGGCACAAATTATAAGGACCATTACTTGAATGAAATAATGGGAATTTCCAGACACAAAGAAGGTGAAACCACAAAGAGAAAAAAAAATTACCAGCAGCAAGTAAATACAGAATGATTTTCAATAAATACTGTTTAAATAACAGTAATAATGACACATTGTTTATAATATGCATATTATATATATTATACATACAATTGTGGTGTGTGTGTGTGTGTGTGTGCAAAGATGAGAAGAAAAATACAATTAAGCTCATGTAGCATTCTTTCAGCCAGTGAGATGACTCAGGGGGTAAAAATGATTGACAATCTGAGTTTGATCCTCAGGTCTCAGGGTGTAAGGGGAAAATCAACTCCCAAAAGTTGTACTCTGACCCCCTCACACATGCCATAGCGTGTGCACATCACAACTTACATATACATCACATATATACACAAGTTTTTTAATCTTAAAGAAGATCTTGACATTGGTTAGGAAACTGTAGGTATACAAATTTAAATAATTTAAGAAATTGTGCACTCTGTAGAACAATCTTTGAAGGAATATTAAAAAAATGTAAAGATAAAAACAGAACAGGGAAATGGGAAAAGACCTGATTAATTGAAACAAATCAGGAATGGAGGGATTCAGAAACAAAGAAACAAATATAAACATCTATACAGCATGCTTAAGTCCATGTGTTAGCAATTACATCCAATGGCCAATTTATATTGAATTTGCAGGAAGATATAAAACTTTTAAGGACTTATGTACAAAAATAACATAGCTTCAATGTCTAGGAGGAAAGAAATCATAGACAATCCAGCATTCATCTGGAGGGTTTTAAGCCATCTCAGTAACTAATAGCATCAGTAAGCACAAAAGACAGACAGCCACAGAAGGTCTGGTTAGCCAGAGCAATGTATCTGGTACATTTAAAGATTTCTGCCCACAATTGTCGTAGAATAATGTTTGAATATGTGTCAATTGACCACACACTAAGTTGAACTATATAACAGACACAGAAGCAACACTAAAAAAATTTCAAAGACCTGAAACCATTCTTATTATATTCTTTGATCAAAATGTAATTAAAAAACATATAAGAGTAAGGAGAATGATTATAAATTCTTAGAAATTTAGTAAAACGTCAATTTGCCAAGAAAAAAATCACATTAAAATTATTAATCCTTTAATATCAATGAATGGGTGATAGAAGTGAAGTAATGTTCAGACATACATTTATAGCTTTAAATTAATATATTGTGCTTCAAATGTCAAAAATTATTTAAAGTTGCATTACAAGAAAAAATGTGAAGATTGTAAAGTAAAACTCAACCTTGAAGGTTGTAAAGGGGAAAATAATAAAGATATATCTAAAAATCAGAGAATCAAGCATATGAAAGAAAATATGGATTAATCAGACAGTGGCTTGTTTCTCTGAAGAGATTGTTAAGAATGATATACTGTTATTAAGATTACTAAGAGTGAAAACTGAGGACCCACTACAGCTCTGGCAGATAAATATATGATACAAATAGATATATGCCAATGCCTTTGAAAATTGTAAAAAATTAGACCAATACTTTGAAATAAAAAAATAATGTGGGGAGAAAAATGTAAGAAATACCATGTTTGTTGGATGAATTGAATATGTAATTAAAAACATTCCTTCCGGGAATTCTCCAGAACCAGATAGTCTTTCAGTTGAATTATTCAAAATTTTTGAGAAAGAAATGGTGTTAAAATTCCAGACTATTCCAAAAGAATAGTAAAATGAGGGACACTTTTCAAACTTTTTATAGTGCCAGAATCATTTTGATACATCAATGTGACAAGGACATTATAAGAAAGAAAACTTAGAAGTCAATTACATTTCAAGAAATAAAAGATTAAAATATTACATAAAATATTCTAGTAGAATCAAATAATTTATGTGTACAACATGACCAAGAAGTATTTTATTGTAAGTCAAAGTTGATTTGAAATTCACAAATTAGTAAATATAATTCTCATTATTACGATAAATGGAAAATTTTTTGTGTCATCTGTACGGAACCAGAATGATCATTTGATAAAATTCAATACATAAACAACAAATGCAAAAATCTGTTTTCATTTTAAAAGTGAACAAAACTTCCAGACTGTGACAAAAATCTATTGACAGTATCTTACTCTACCCTCAGACAAAAACTTCTTAAATATGGAGCTTATTTTTGCAATGCTCAAGGATAAGACCATAATGGTATATGTAATCATTACTTTAATGTTGTATTTGAGTGAAATAAAAAAAACTTGCTATGATTGAAGTAAAGAGCAGAAGTGATCACAGAGGCTGGGAAGGGGTATAGAGGGAAGATAATTAATAGCCACAGGGGTGCAGTTTGATGAAAGCACTGATTTCTAATGTTCAATAGCACAGTAGAGTGCATGCTGCTCACAACAGTTAACTCTGTGTGCCAAAAAGAATAATAAATATTCTTTATTTATTATTATATGACACAGGTCTGATATGATGGGTATGACAATTTCTTTGATCTGAAATAACACTCAGTACCTGATGCATATATGCAATTACTACATATGACTTGTGGATTTAAAGCACATTATGGGAGAGAGTTTGAGTGAGTAATTGCTTAATGTAAAGAAGGGAATCCTTGCCCATTCAGCTAGGATCTGAGCTTGTAAGAGTCAACTATTCACCTTGCTTGTAGCTACTACTAATTTTTTTTATTAACAAAAAATTTTATTCATTTTACATACCAAAGATCCCCCTCTTCCCTCCTCCTGCCCCTTCAGCCTCCCCCTCCCAACCTACCCATCATTCCCCCCTACAAGTCAAGTGGATACTAGATGTAAAGCAAAGGATAACCAGACTACAACCTATAGCTCTAGAGAAGATAGCTAACAAGGAGGACCCAAAGTGGGATGCAGGGATCGCCCTGGGAAGGGGAAAAAGATGAGATCTCCTGAGTAAACTGGGGGTTGGGGGGGACAATATAGGGTAGGGGATGGGGGATGAGAACATAAGGGAGTGCGATGGTCAAGCTGGAAGAGAGATGGAGTGGGAAAGCAATGAAAGAGACACCATGATAGAGGGAGACATCATGGGGATAGGGAGAAACCGGGTGCTAGGGAAGTTCCCAGGAATCCAAAAAGATGACCCCAGCTTAGACTACTAGCAATAGTGGAGAGGGTACCTGAACTGGCTTGCTCCAGTAATCAGATCGATGAATACCCTCTGTCATCATAGAGCCTTTCTCCAGTAACTGATGGAAGCAGATGCAGAGATCCACAGCCAAACACCAGGCCGAATTCCAGGAGTCCAGTCAAAGAGAGAGAAGAGGGATGCTATGAGCAAGAGGCATCAGGGTCATCACGGGGAAATCTACAGAGACCACCAAACCAAACTAGTGAGAACTCATGAAATTTAGATTAACATCTGTGGAGCTACTACTAGTTATTTATGTAGTTTTGTTTGTAGGATGACTGGTTGAGTTAATGAAAAATTGGTAAACACGGAACAGGGTACTCCCTGTTGTTTTAGTTAGGCATTTTGTTGATGTAGTCAAAAAGACTGGCATGAACAACTTATAAGAGAAAGATTTATTTTGGCACATAATTTTATAAGGTTCATTCATTCTGAGATTGCTTTGCCCCGTGAACTTGGGTGGACCTTCATAGTGTGTGGTGTGTGGTGGAGCAGAGTTCTTAATGCAAAAAAAAGGTGGAGAGACAGGTAGGAGCTGTCAGGGACAAGATATATGTCCTACTACATGTAGTTAGATATCACCTCCTAAAGTTTCCAGAATCCCACATGAGTACCATCACCTGGGTTCCAAGTTCCCAACTTATGGACCTTTTTGGGGGTATAGTTCATATGTGGACCATAATACTAAATAATTAGTTCTAAGCAATAATAAATGATCATAAAATTAAAAGTTTTCAAAATAATAACCAGGAAAGATGTCTTTGCAGGAGTATTCATATATTATTACATTTGCACATAATTACAAGAAGTGAGCTAACATTTATTTTACCACAATGCTAAGCACCTCTGCAATAGTGTGGTCTTCATTCTTCCCTGAAATTTGGAATTTGGTTCTAGATAATTCTATTTTTTGATACACTTCCAAAAACTTTAAAATAAGGCTGTCTTATAGTTTGACTTTTCTAAATCAAAACAAAAAGTTTTATACTTGTAATTTAAATTGGTTTTACTGGTTTGTCTTTATTCTCTGTTGAAATTTTAGTTGTTAAGTCTACTTAAAATTTTGCTTTAAAGATTTTATCATATTTCCTATATTCTAATCCTTCTATATCAAGTATAAATGAGTTTTACCTCAAGTAGTTTGAGTTCACTTGGATAGATGTTTGGGAGAAATAATTTAATATGCATTTTAATATGGTAACAAAAGGGCACTCACTTTTATGTATAGATTTAAGAAATCCCTAGGTCCTAAAATGTGTAAGATGTTGGTTTTAGCTGTTTGAAATATCCTTTGTTTCTAAAATTCTATGAAAGAAAAGTTTCACAATTTTAGATGCCAAAAGTAACCAGATTTTTACCGTGAACCTAAAAACAGAACTACCATACGGTAAGATACCTTGCTCAGCTTTGATGCAGTGGAGAGGGGCTTGGTCCTGCCTCAGCTTGATATGCCAGACTTTGCTGACTCCTCATGGGAGGCCTTACCCCCTCTGAGGAGTGGATGAGGGGTGAGGTGGGAGGGAGGTGGAGGGGAGCAGGAGAAGGAGAGGGAGGGGGAACTGTGGTTGGTATATAAAATGAAAAATAATTTCAAATAAATAAAAAAGAAAAAGAAAAAATAGAACTACCGTGTAATTTATATACAAGGCAATAAAATTTAGATGGTTGTAGAATTTTGGATAAGTGCTATTTTTGTTATTTCAAAAGCATAACAGGATGTTTGACATTAGCCAAAGGACACATACTGTTGAAGAACATTAAACAGAAGTCAGAGTATGCATCATAACATTTTTATAACTGCTATTGCAAACTCCATTAACTTCTGCCTTGCCAAACAGGTCAATCTTTCCTCTGGCATACATTGTTGTCTGATCATGAGGTAAGTTTGTCTGTGGGCTGAGCTTTATAGGAATTTGTAGAAAGATGTTGATCATAAGGCTTGCCTTGAATCGAGGCATCTTAGATGAGTGAAATTTTATTTAAGCACACAAATTGATAGAGCAAGTGATTCAGAAAATAATGTAAAAGAGCAGCACAGGACATCCTTCCTGCTGTCATTTCATGTCATAAAACTTTAATTCACCAACAGAAAAAAGTGAGTCCAATTTTCTCTGCACTTGCATATAAGGTTTTCATATGAACAGAAAAGAAGAAAACTCTAAAAAGTTTTTAATGAGAACTGAGAGGACTATACATAAAAATTAAAATTCCAATTAAAAATATATATATATAATGATGAGGTTGTATCCTGGGGCAAAGGAGATGTAATTAGAATGAGAAAACAATAAACTCCTTGCTCAATGGGTAGTTAGTAAAAAAGGCTATTTTTCCAGGTTATTTTCCACCCTAATTTGCCAAGTGGGAAGCAATATGGTGCTTTTGGACAAGGATTATAAATGGATAAATATCTATGCTGATATTTCCTCCAGAATTCAAGCCAACTTATTCAGAAGTAAGGTCATGTCAGCACCTGGAGGAGACCCTCTTGAGTCAAGTTTAACTCTGTTTAGAAACTAGCCATGCCCACCTAGAGCTGTCCAGCTAGAGACAGACTGTGGGTGATCTTCTAGTCAAAGCCTGTATTAGTTGACAGATTTTCACTAAATATAGTTATCAGTAAAATTTCCCCAATCAATTTTTGGTGTTACCATTTAACCTGAGGTTGAGAGAAATATCTTCAATAAAATACTACTGATGGAGCCCAGTTATCCATGATGATGGCAGCGACTCTAAGACCATAAAAGAATTTCCAGTGTTTGAAATAAAAATAAATGGGCATGAACATTATTTTCCATTCAGTCATTATTATCTTCTTAGGATTAAATATTTCAATTTCTCTTTAGATCTGTTTCTTTTCATGATTTTGCTCAAAAGTTGCCTTTTTTCCTCCCCAGTGGATTTGCTTCCCAGAACAAATAAGATTCCCACTAACCACTGCCGTCAGCCTGGCTGGTTCTTGAGCAGAGGTCTCAATGGCTGCTTATACATACTAATTTTTCAAAAGGTAGCTAACTAGTTTCTGGCTCAGACAGAACTTCAAAACTAGAACAACACATCTTACATTTTGTTTGACCTATACCTCATACACCTCTTCATCCAGCCTATTAATCCATTGCTTCTTTACAGAATAAACCGTGAGAGGGAATGCCATGAAATTTTTTGGAAGAAGTTGTAGCTATATAAGAAAACGTAGTGAACAAGTTTTCAGCACACACTAAGGTCATTTGGACTATGTATTGGTGGTTTAAAACTAAATACATTTGACTAGTCAAAAGAGAAAAATGAAAATGAAGCTAAAAAATAAGAGAGAACTTCTAGTGCAGATGAGCTCACCTGATTTTAATATAATTTTCCCCCTTTCTGCACCACAGTTAATGAAAAACTGGGCAGCCTCTGCTCCTGAAAGTTCCATTAGCTCCTGTGTTCTTTGAGCAGCCAATTACTTTATTGAAACAGTGATTGGAAAGTGTTTTAGTGTCTAAATAATTTTTCTAAGTTTATGCACAGTGCTGAGTCCTTGTTTAGGAAACCAGGGAAATCTTGTTTTAATTTTCTCATTCTTCCTCCCTCATTTGGTACTGATCTTAGAGCAGGCACATTCTTACTGAAGAATATACTGAGCACTTGACTCAAATGTTACAGCCAATGCTTTTGTCTTCATAGTCTCTCATTCTACATGTGTCAGGCGCATTTTCTAAGAGCTGTCTTTAGAGGACTGTTCTTAGTTAGAGTTTCTATTGCTGTGATGAAACCATGACCAAAAGCAAGTAGGGTAAGAAAGGGTTTATTTGACTTACATGTCCATGTCATAGTCCATCACTGAAGGAAGTCAGGACAGAACTCAAACAGAGAAGGTACCTGGAGGCAGGAGCTGGTGCAGAGGCCATGGAGAAGTGCTGTTTACTGGCTTACTCAACCTGCTTTCTTATAGAACTGAGGATCACCAGCCCAGTGATAGCACCATCCAGAATGGGCTGGGCCCTCCCACATCAATCACTAAGAAAATGCTCTACAGGCATCTTACAGAGGTATTTTCTCAATTAATGTACCCTGCTTTTAGATTACTCTAGCTTATGTCAATTGACATAAAATTAGCCAGGGCAATTGACCTTTGTCAAATTGATATACAAACATGTCACTGTTAAGCCACACCTTTTCCTTTCCTGTTGGTCCCCAAGATCACATATGAATATCAACATTACAATACAAAGTCTCTTTTAAAAATCCAAAGTCTTTGAAAAATCCCAAAATCTCTTTAAAAGTTCAAAGTATCTCAACTGTGAAAACCAAAAATAAGTTAAATACTTTTTTACTTCAAGAGGGAAGAACAAGGGCATAGTAGGAACATGAACAAAATAAAATCAAACTCCAAAACTCTAAATGACTCAACATCCAATGTTTGGGATTCACTCATGATCCTCTGGGCTCCTCCAAAGGGTGTGGATCACCTGAGGGCTCCACAATTTGCAGCACACACAGCTTGTTTCTTAGGCTCAGAGCAGCTCCAACCCATGTATGTTGTTGCCTTTCATGGTCATCCATGGTACTAGAATCTCCAAACTGCTGGGTACTCTTGCTGTAACTAGGCTGTACTTTCACTAATATCCTCTTCTGGGCTCTCTTCATGATGCCAAGCCTCAATTTTCTCCATGGCACCTTTAATTCTGGGGCTTTGACTGCTGCTGAGACTCCACCTCAATTGATTATCCTGGCCTCTCACAGTGCCAAGCCTTGGCTGCTTTTCATGACCCCTTCATGCCTTTAAAACCAGTACCACCTGGGTGGTTCTTACACTACCTAGTTTGGCCACCAGCTCAAGGTACAAATTTAGCTGCCTCTGGAACACAGCTTCTGTGTGCTTTCTCTAAGGAAACACTTCCCAAAAGATATCATCTCAGCAATGCTGGTCTCTTATTAATGATTGCTAATTTCTCAGCTTCAACTGACCAGCATCAGTTGTCCCAGTAAAGCAAAGGTTTCACTTCACTGGTGCTGGTCTCTTGTTGATAATGGCTGACTGATCAGCTCCAGCTGAGCAGACACCACAGATTCTTCACACAAAAGGCCCTGTAGAGTCTTCACTTCCCCCTGAAGCTTCACAAGTCAGGTCTTCATTATCTATACTGCTCTCAACATTCTTACCTTCCAAACTCCTACAGAACATCCCCCTGAGCTCTCAATATTCAATGGCTTTTCTAGCCCAAAGTTCCCAAGTCCTTCCATTATCCTCCTCAAAATATGGTCAGGTCTGTCACAGCAATATTCCACTCTCCTGGTACCAATTTCTGTTTTAGTTAGGGTTTCTATTGCTGTGGTGAAACACCATGAACTAAAGCAAGTTGGGGAGGCAAGGGTTTACTTGGCTTATATTTCCACACCATAGTCTATCTTTGAAGGAAGTCGGGGTGGGAACTCAAATAGGTCTGAAGGGAAAAAGTTTGTAGAAGAAAGAGGCCTTTGTAGACTTGCACTTCAGTGTACTTGAGGATTGTTCCTTCCCATCATTGTCCACGTGATCTGGATGATAATAATTCAATACAAGAGCAGAAAGTGTGGACACTTGTGCTCTTAGTCTCCACTGTGACAAACGTGTGTGAAGCATAAAATTTAAAGGAAAAATATGGTTTTCCTGCTTATGGTTTCAAGTATTACAGTCTGTTGTGGCGGGGGGGGGGGGGGGGGGGGGTAGTGACAGAGCAGAGCAGCACACATCATGGTGGCCAGAAAGCAGAAACAGAGAAAGCCTGTAATAGCTGGTTTTCTCAGCTTCACCTTTCTACCCGAGGCCCATAACCTGCAGAATGTGTCACCAACATTAGGGGCAGTTCTTCCCGGCAGTTGCTCTGTCTCTGGAAACCTTGATAGCCATTCCTCAATCTAATAAAATTTACAACCATGATTATCTATCACAAAAGGGCCTTATATGAATTGGGGCTTGAAATTTTAGAAGCCATTTAGTATTTTAGTGTCTAGGTTTTTATATCTACAAAATGGAGATAATCAGACTTCAGAAAGTTGTTGAGTTAATAGAGAAAGTTAATTTGTACTAAGGATGTCAAATTGTGCCTGATCCACTGAAATCCTCAGGAAGTGTTGGCTGTTCCATTTAATCTTTGCATTTGAAGAGATGGTAGCAATCTCTGGGGCTTACCTGCCCAGTGTGCAGCACACCCTAAGTTAAGCAGACATAATACTACTTTCTCATGAGCCCCGAATGTGTTCTTTCCTCTACGTGAATTCTTCTTCACCAGTTCTCATTCAAACTCAATTTTAAAAGTGATTCATTAAAGAAAGCTTTCCTGGCTGTGCATTTTAGAATTACTGTTGCCTATTATCTGTTCTTTTCTTGTTTTTACTCCTCATAGCACCATTTACTGGAATTTAATTTATTTTATAGTTTACACATTTGTCTTTATTCTCCATACAGAGTAAAATAAACGAAATTAGAAAATAAGCTTGTTTTGTAAGTGTACATATCTGTATATGCACATAGATATATAAAGAAATACTGATAAATAATAATTATTAAAAAATTGCAACATCATCAGAATTTTAAGAACAACAACAACTCATTACATTGACTTTCTGGAAAAAAGTTGAAAAAATACACATCTTCTGGAAATTCACAGAACAATATTTACCTGCTTTTCCTTAAATAGCCCTGTACAGACTTAATATTTTATAGTCTTACTGATCATTTCTGACACACTCTCTAGCTCTATTATACTTGGGTTTGAATTTGAATTTAACATAACAAGTTTATCTAAGACACTGTCTAAAACATGATCAACTGGCAGGTAGATTTCCCCTCCTTACTAAGGAACTTGAGCTTACTGGGTTCAATTTCTTCCTCAAGCATGCACATGTACCTCAGCTTCTTCATAGCTCTTGTTCTTACCAGCTAGCTACTTGCCCATAGCAAAGAGGAAAATGAAGAGAAAATTATTTGGTGTCTTGTATTTATTTAATATGCCCTAGTAATGATTGAATACCCTCAAACATATGTATAAACTTGAAGTCAATCCAATATCACTGATATTTATTGTGTAGGCACAGCACACTTAGATATCAAGAATGCAAGTAAGTGGCAGTTCATCTTTATTCTTTATTAGGAGAATCCAATAGGATAATTACATACATTTAAAAAGTAACTTAGCTATGTTACCCATATGTATTCGGCTAATGAAACCACCATTTAAAAACCATGAAGATACAATGAAGTGTCATATAAATAAATAACCTTTATTACATAGGAACTTCATACATAGTGACTAACAAAACTTTTAAAATGGAAATAATTTGACTCAACATTTAAATCTGGCTCTTGAAAAATTCTCTCTCTGGCTGTACTTTGTGGTTTGGAGTAGAAGAAAGCATAGAAAAAAGCACAGAAGTGGAAAAGTCTATGGTACATTTTGGAATCAGCAAGACACATGGCAAGATGAAGCCCATGTTCTGAGAAGGGCAGGGTCTGACCTGTTAAACTAGGCCTGTCCAAGTCATGTGAGACATTTCAAATCAAGTAACACCAAAGACAATTCATCTTAGAAGCATTTACTAACCAAAAATAAATATGCTAAGACTATTTAGTAGTTCTTAAAATAGACAGTAGTAACTACATAAGTATTTTACTGATAATACCAATTCATAGTAAACTATTCCAAGATCTTTATTTGCTTGGAATGCTGGTTCCTCAACACTAATTATTGTTTAGACTCCTTACAAATTAATGTTGTTATGATAAGGAAACTGTATTTAATGTCAGGGCTCTTTTGGTTTGGATTTTGCATTGCCTGCAGAGAAAGGACTTGGAGTAGCCAAGTGCTCCCACACATTACAAGGACAAGAACTTGACCATGTGGTAAGAAATCTCTGATCAGAAGGCTGTTGTGCCATTTGAAAGAGCATAAGCCAGTCAGACTTTGGCAGCAAGACCTACATTAGGCAGACATGCCATAGTCAAAGTGTGCTTGTTCACATATAATATAGTGAGAGTTTTGAGTGTTGTGTTCTCATTTGAATAAACTATAGAGACAAACATTTGAGAATTTGACACACATTTATCAACACAGTAGACTTTTGAATTGTAAGAGCTATTAGGGAGTGATTGCTTGGTAAAGAGAATTGTAAAAGACTATTTTCATGAGTCCAAAGTGCTCCAACAGCATTTAGCATACAATACACTCCACATAGTTTATAATCTGAACAATACTGACATAAGTATGTATCTTTAGTGATCACAGAAATCAAGACAATGAACATACTCACCACTCCCAAGAATTCCTGGGTACTTTCTTAGAGCCTCCCTTAGTCTCCACCTCCATTCCCAAGAGTCCCCTGACACCACAAGTTAATGTGTCTCTTACTAAACTGGAATATAAGTAGAATCATAACCCTAACTTTGGACATGGAAGGATGAACCTGAAAATAAGCTGAAAAAGACAGATCAAAATATTAATTATCAGAAATTTATAAAACCAGAGATTTGTGGATAATCTTTACATACAATTTCCTTCAAGAGAAGATTCTATTATCAGTTTTATGAGCCTTCTCAGTTAATCTTATAGGATCCCTAGTGAGACCTTCTACTTCCTCTAATAAGTCCTCACCTTCCATATCACTACCACCTGCCATAGCAAGTCTGAGTTTTGAATCTATTGGTAAATTAAACCATTCATTAGATCACTTGACCTAATTGTTTCTGGAACAGCCATCACAGACACACCCAGTGTTGTACTGTTACAAACTCCTAGGCATTCCTCAATCCAATCAATGCACCAATCAAGATTAACTGTCACACATCTTCAGCAACTAGAGTAATCTTTACTAGAAATACTGCCAACTTTCAACATAGATTACCCACCTCTGTTGCTTTCTCCCACTAGGGATTCAATTATGCATATTTCTAAAATTCCTACAACTGTCTGATGAGAGGAAGCCCATAAATATGTATTGCAGATAAACTAACTTATTTGAAAATATGTAATTGGATAAAGATTAATTTTCACAGACTTTGTGAATCATGTTGGAAAACAGAAATGAAAGATCCAAGGATTTTTTTTTTTTTTTTAGTATTTATTTCAATTTTTCTTTATTTGAGGTCTAGGCAGGAAGAAAAATAGACAGGAACACAAGGACTGTTGAATCGGGAAGTCTGGCATGCCCGAGGTCATTTGGAGTTTCGTCAGCATAAAGTACTCATGACTCTGAAGACACAGAACCAAAACATTCATAGCTGAGAGTCCATTATCAGGCACCAGAGTCCCAAAGCTAAGACTCTTAAGGACTTTTGATTCCACTGGAAAGCATGTGTGACTAAATTAATATTTATGAGTTCAGACAGAACAAAATGCTTATTTACCAGTTCAGACTAGAGTCTCATCATTGTGGAAAGAATAGGCATACTTCACTTATGTTCCCTCTTCTCTTGTCCCATCTTAAAATTTCTGGATTAACAGTAGTACAAAATTATTCTTCATATAGAGACAAAGTGTAGTGAGTCTGTGGTGTGGCACGATAACTATCCTCTCTCCTTACCTCTCTCCCTTTCCTTGTCTCCCTCTCTTTCCCCTCTTCCTCTCCCACCCCCTTCCACTCTCTCTGCTCCCCTTCTCCTCCATCCTCGTTCTTTCCTCTCCCCCTCCTTCCTCACTCTATCTTTCTTCCTCTAGAATCTAGAGCCTAGATCAACCTCACCCACTCCTC